>JAPYYV010021680.1:0-13875 GCA_030522625.1 Copidosoma aretas
CTCCCATCCCTCTTCCTTCCCCCTCCCAAGTGCTAAGTGCCCTGAGTAGTGCCCTTCTCATAAGGAGCCGGACGTATAGCAATATAATATAAAAAAAAAAAAAAAAGGATATATATATATGTATATATAACCTTATCAAATGTAGTAAATAAGAATGTTTGATTTTTTATTCGGAAAAATAAAATTTTAATTATGTATAAAGTATATTTGATATATTTACAAATTTTTGCTTTACTAACGAATTAATGAAGCATTCGTGCGTTACATGCAACTTTATCCCGTTTTTTTTTTTTTTTTGGTTGAACACGGTTATAGTCTACACATATCTGTAACACCACACCTACATCTTACAATCGTTATCATAATTTTAAAAATATGCAAAAATATATTTATCAGAGTAAGAGTTTGTAAATATCATTTTTTAGTTCGTTTATTCATTGTTGCACATATGTATGGATAGAACAAGTGTCTAAAATGTGACCTTCAACATATCATGAAATTTAATATGCTGTTCGCATTGGCACGGGATTTTGGAGGGTTAATGTATAACCATCTGTAATGATTGGAACCGCTTTCTTGTAATGGTGATTAACAAGATGACACACGCTGTCAAATATTCGATCCTTAGTTCTCACCTGAACAATCATATAATACTGATATTTTGCTATACTTATGACGAGCAAAATCGATTTACAGTTGAAACTTAAAAATACTTACAACTCCTTCTGGGCTCATAAGAATTAGGTGCTTAGTAATACCGTGATTCTTGCCAGTAAGAACAATCTGCCCCGGCATACTATGAGACTCACGTACTAAAAAGTCTCCATCCTTTTGACAAAATCGTACAATTAATATCATCACTACTTCTTATTAAAAATTATTGCACCGATGACACAGGAAACGAAGTTTCCATGATCAGAAAAAAGAATTATTACATGTTCTTATAAAATCATCTCCAAATTTATGGAGAAAAAGCCGAGGAAAAAGCGCTACTTCAGAATTGTAGTTCATTCATTAACTTTAAAGTGTCCCCGATATTGTCCATGTAAGACAATCAAAATTATAAGTATTGAGCTTTTACTATATTATCATTCTCTTAAAGTAAAAAAATTAACTATAAAGTCCTTAATTTTTTTATTTTCTACGATTATTTTGGAAATTTAAATGAAAGAGGTTTTTTAATCCACATTTTTTCTAAAATAAGGAATTTTAAGAAACAATACTTTTTCAAATACTAATGGCGTTGTATACGAGCTATTAAAAAAATGTTGCAATTACTCTTGTCAATCTTTGTTCCGCAATAGAGCTCTTAATGCTTCCATGGTACCAAATCTCTTGGCTCAATCGCCACCTCTGAGTCTGAATACTTGACTTTTTTATTTCAGATACAGGTGCACCATGCGGCTCTGTAAGTGATACATTTAATATTGACACATTGATGATTGAATTCAGAGAATTTTTTTTCTTTAAAGTTAAATTTTATATTTCACGTACGCATTATATAATCCCCATTAAATGCATTTTCAAGCTCTGGTCGATTGTGCCGGACTGTCTTAATAGCCGAATAATCAACGTTATCATGCATTGATTTTAAACTGGTAGCTGTAAAATCGTCTGAATTAAAGTCATTTGAATCCTCCAATTTTTAAAGAATGCTATTTCTATGTATTATTTAACTTACTCTCATCACTAACAAAGGGTGGTGGTGTTGTAGGCTGATGATTTCGATGCGCCTGCAGCCTCACAGAATCATTTACGTAACGATGCACTGGTATTGAGCTGATATCTGTGACACCATTCGATTTTTAATAATTTAAATTCGTAAAATTTTCTAAAGTATCAAATTAAAATCATCTCTTGTTTAACATACTCTCATCACTTGCAAATGGTGGTGTTACAGGCTTCTGTTTGCGATACGCCTGTATCATCGGATCATTTACGTAACCAGGCACTGATTTTGAGCTGGAACCTATAAGACATCCAATTTCAAATGTAAAATTTTCGAAAGGTTTCAATTATCAATAAGATCTATTTCTTATCTTACGTTCGGCGTTCGTAAATGGTATTACAGTTTCTCGTTGATTATTTTGGTACGCCTGTGCTACAGAAATATTTGCATAACGAGGCACTGGTTTTGAGCTAGAACCTGTGAAATACGAAACCATAATCCATTGAATTCTCTTCGTTTTTATGATACGATTACCGATTCAGCATACTTTTACCATTCGCGCAGGATTTTACGTCCTCTTGCCAACCGTTTCGTGCCGTTTGTATAAGATGATCATTCGCATAACAAGGCCCTGGTTTTAAGTTAGAACCTGTAGTGAGAGACCATTCAAATCTAGTTCAATCAGACAATCAAATTCTCTGAATTTTGATGTTGAAAATATGACTACTTGTTCAACATACGTTCGCTATTTGCAGAGGAAGTAACTGTCTCTTGCCGACCGTTTCGAACAGACTGCATAACATTCACATAACCATGCGCTGCTTGTAAGCTGGAAGTGCTGGGCCCTAAAAGACCGTTCGAACTAAAGGGCATGAACAGAATGTACTCTTTCGAACTTACTTAAACCTCAATTATACGTTTTACACCGTGAAAACTAGTCGAAAATAGTTTTTCATCTTGGGATCGCTTGGTTAATTAAAAATAAACAGTTGAACGGGTTCACTGCCGATAAATAAGCGATTTAGAATATGCATCTTTTTTAACAAAACAGAGGAAAAAATCGCAACTCGGGCGCCATGTTGTCCACAACTGTCCGCTAAAGTCCACCTGTACAGATGTATATATGTATGTACATATGTTTAATAAACCAAACGATCCTGAGAAGGAACATTTTTGTCGACTACAGGGTGTAGACCACGTAAAACAAAAAAGTGTAATTGAGTAAAGCCGGTACGAAAGAGCACATGAAAAAATTTCATTGATCTTACTCACGGGTATCTTTTGTATCATAGGGAGTCACGCTGTCTCGGCGATCCTGATGAGTTTTCTTTGTCACAGAATCATTAGTTCCATTTGATCTTGATGAGTTGGTAGCTATAGAACCGAATAAACTTAAATCATTCGAAATCTCTGATTGTTTATGAAGATTGTGTTTTTCAGTTCTCTTGCGCATACCTTTTGGAGCAGATGAAGCAGCAAACCCTCGCCGATTATGTGGCTTTGAGGGCTTCATATGGGTTAATAGACCATTAAGACGTTCTAGCTCTGATGGTGGTTCCGAGCTGGGAGCTATGGTAGCATCCGAACTTACGACACTCGAATTTTTCGAGTCTTGTATGATCATATGTTATGATAAAATATAAAAGTGAAGATTGTAAATCAATTAGATGTATTTTGATGAAAAAAAATATCACCAAAACATAAATTACCAAGGCACTGTTGTTGGGTAGGCTTATTGCAATTGGTACAAATTCCATCATGTGAATGTACGTCCTCTATAGTTTTACTATTTTTCTTGCTGAAGAGTATTCCCATGTTGATTGCACCTCAGTGATGACGTTTAAATGTGGTAGAACTTTTCTGTGTCTTTTGATTCGTTATCAGGTTTGGACGCAAGAAAAATTTCAAGATGTCGTACGCATACCCATAGACAAACTCACACATACACACACGCGTTTGATTAATATTAGTTGGATCGTACGTTTCAGTGAGAAATAATTTCCCACAATTTTTTGCTGATGTTTTTTTACGAAGTTAGCTCGAAGCGCAAGTCGAACGCTCGACCGAATATATGACTTACATCTTGCGTTAGACCAGCACCGTATTGCAATAAGCAGCTATTTCTCGGTTTCGACAAATTTTCAGCGACGTAGACCACAAAGCCGAGAATCTTCCAAGTTATGACTCCTAATGAGCAAAGAATTACGAAAAATACGTTTTTCATCATTTACGTGGAAAAAGAAGCACTACTATACGTCAAGTGGTTGTGCAGCAAAGCGATTGGCCACAAATGATTTATTTTATCTAATATCTCAAAATTTTGTCATTACTAACAGCTTTGAAAACACAAGTCGTGGGGCGTATATTATACTACTAATGGTTTCACCGCCTAAAGCAAAAGATATCCGATGACATATACGAGTCATTCTGCGAAAAACGGCATTTTTCTGAGGCTGAAATGGACAAAGGCTTAAAAGGGGATTTTGATCGATCTAGTATTTTTTTGGTGTCGTTTGTGACCGAAGTAAGTTAGAATTTCTTGGACCCCGTTATATCTGCTTTTGAAAGAGTTTTTCCGTAGTAATATATATGTATCTATACGAATAATAAGTACCGTCACAAGCTTTAGTTGAATCATCTTAAAATCGAGATTACGCAGCTCTGAATCAAAATTCAACTTCACCCTTGCATTCATATCATGTACATCATCGCTACTTGGATACACGTTACTATCCTATTCGTTGATTCAACAATACATGAAGATACACTGCGTTTTGGATAACAAAAATGCAGCGTTACGGGCTCATTAACTCGTCTTTGAATCAAGATTACAGCGCATTGAATAATAATTACACTTCGCCCTGGCAATTGTATAAAGAACTGTTTACCCACTATCATATGCTACATTAGTCGAGTCGATCCGACAACCCTACGCGGAGATTTACTATATTCTTTAGCGTTACGGGGTCTCAGTTTTTATTTTAGAAACACTAGCTTCCCAAATTCGCAAGCCTGTCACACTGGATAGTCGTAAAAGAAAAAATTGAAAAAATTCCTGCAATATCCTCCATCTTCGTAAAATATCAAGCGTTCGAATTAGAGCGCCCAAGTTCAACAGTATAAACGTGCGAGAGCATTTTCCGCGCAAATGTCAAATTGCTGAGATTTCGATCCCGCAACTTTACCAGCATCCCAGTCTTATACGCGATCTTTTTCATCTCTGAAAAGTACATTAAAATGGTGCTTACGTCAATATCTTTAAAATATTGTGCCACAGGAATAATGAAAAAGCCGTATGTTGCTTCCAGGGGTAGTCAAAAATGAAAATTTGGGAATGGGACACGAGCCTGTAACGCTAATTAAGCCACTTTTTTTCGTGTAAAAATTAAACGATACATTTTTATGACCTGATTTATGTTGTACCATCAGCAGAAAAACCCCATTGATTAATTAGAAAAGTTTTCAAATCGAAATCTTATTACACGACGTTGTAATCGAATGGGGCATGAAATACACGTACCGTTTTTGGTAGAATGACCCATGTATACGCACGTGGCTATGATTTGGTTGGTTTCGAAGTCTTAAACGCGGGACTGAGAAACTGATCGTTGAATTCATGTTAAATTAGGTACATTATACGCTTGTAGGTAACTTGCGTTTGTTTGTTTGAATTTTTTTTCATTTTGATAGAATAAAGTCATTTGCGGAATAGAAATTTAGAGCCACGGATATATAATCACACGGAAAAAAGGTCCATCGTAAACACAAGTAATATAAAGCTGTTTTCCGATATTTAATGAGCAATAATTTCAACTTTGATTGCTCTGTTCAAAATATGTTCAATTACAAACAGAAACATTCTGTTTGAAATTGAACAGACTGCATACGTTTCGTGAAAATTATATTTTACATCAATTTCGTGTTAAGAGTACACAAATCTTGTGTTATTTAGCCATTTTACTCATATCTTATACAAAAGCTTTGTGTACGAATTACAACTATTTTGTGTACGAAAGTACACAAATTCTGTGTCATTTTTAACAAAAATCAGTGTAAAAAAGCAAATAACACAAAATATTTAACTATGATATTTTTGTGTTTATTGCATGATAAGATAACTGAGTATAAAGTTATTATTAATAATTATTATTATATGATCTATTATTTTATTACATTATACGTATACGTTATTAAAAACTACTCTATTTAAGTTTCAAGGGTAAGAAAGTCTACTTACGAAACGTAATCTCCTTATTTCTTACTGTGTTGTTGATCGCTCACTGCTCAGTATAATACGTGTTCACTCGACGAATGACTATATCAGACTGTGAGCTTAGTCAGCTGAGTTGAGCCAGTGGTCAGTGACCTAGCTGATCTGCGCACTCTATAATGCGCAATGAGCTGCGCAGCTCATCTGATATTTTACCAGTGTAATCGAGTCATCCATCAAGCGAGCACGTAATATAGTAAGCAGTGAGCGACCCAAAACATAGTAAGAAATAAGGAGATTATGTTTCGTGAGTATACTTTTCTTACTCTTAAAACTTAAATAGAGTAGTTTTTTATAACATATATACCTACATGATGTAATTATATAATATAATAAGTTACACAAGTAACATAATAATAATTTTAACATAGGAAAGTCAGTAAATTGACTACATAATATATGCAGGAGTCAAAAACGGGATATTTTGGTGAGTGAAATAAGATTTTCAAAATTTAGTGTTTAGGATATTTCTATTATTTTTTCTAATTTATATGATGTGCAAACAAACCAAAAACTTTGGAACCGACTTTATCGTCATTTTTTGAAAACTCATGTTGATTTACATGGTATTTTTAAAACACTTCAAAAAAGCATAACTTTTTTGGCTATTCTTAAGCTCCAAATCAGAATTTTTCATCGAAGTTTAGTTTGGTACATATGCATACTAAAATGTCAATAAATGGACCCCTTGGCCCACCCGGTCAAAAAAATCCATATGGATTTTGTTCCAAAACGCCACATCCATATTAAAATATATCTATATATTTATAAAAATCCATATGGATTTTCATATAATAGACTTTTGCATGGATGTGGCGATTTTGAACATAATCCATATGGATTTTTTTGTCTGGGCAACTAAATCATTTGTCTCGTGCAATTAAGAAGTGTCAAAATTGTAGGCTTCACAGTTGGAACGCCTTGTGCACTTTCACAAATTTTTTGTATCTTCCTCAACGACTAGAAAGAGTTTAGATTATTGAAAAATAAAGCTTTAAAATTCGTCAATGCTTTTTAATTTATACTGTTCAAAATTTGTTCAATTATAAACAGAATCTTTCTATGCACGCGCACTTCGGCCGGGTCGTTTATAATATCTTTACACTGCAGATTTCTGCCTCGGTTTCCGCAGCAGAATTTTCCGCTCTGGGTAATCGTAACTTTAGAACACTACCTGTAGCGTAAATCTTACCTTGCCGGTAAGACAGAAATTTGCCATCAATTTACAAGAGCTTGAATCTATTACATCAAGAGCTAGAAAATTGAGGAAGTGTTGTAGGAAAAACACCATTTTTTCAATTGTATATTGCATCTCCTAATTATTGAGTCTAGCAAATTGGGATTATAATATCATCAATAATGCATGTACACTACTGTAAAACGCTATTTTATGTAACTGTGGGTGCAGAGATTGTGCTCGCCATTGATTGTAATAACTAACAAACTTTTGAAATTATTTTATTCTTTTTCAACGTGATTCAATGTTACAATCATTGCTGTGGATCAAATTTTGATATAACTGTATCTGTCTCTGTGAAAGATTAATAATACAAAAAAAAAAAAAAACTTTTATAAATCTTTTTGATCAGAATAAACTATTATTTGGCTTTCCTTATTTTACTGCCCAAGTGATTCATGCAAATTACAGCTAACAATAAATTAAGAAGATATCTATTATTGAATATTTTTCAAATGAACATAGGCTACTTATAACACATCTTTCTATATATACATACTTACGATGGTAAACAGTTCAAATTCGGAGCTTCATAACTCATAAAATTCAAAATCGCATGCGCGAACATAAACAATTTGGACCGCTGATGTATGGAAATGTTAAGAAATAATATGACATCTCTGTCGTAAGCCGATATTTGAGAGAACGTCCTCAAGATACCTAATATTCATACGAAGACAAAAAAATTCATTGAAATAGTTTTTTTTTTTTTTTTTTTTTTACATTTAACGTGTCCCGTTTTGACAGAAATAAAAAAATGGTCACATTAGCTCTCATGGCGAGGATATGTTTTTTTATCATTATTTGCATGATATACTAAAGAAAAATACAAGGGATTGGAATAAAAACTAATACAAGAAAGCTTATTTAATGCTGAACACATCCGTACTTCGGAAAATTAATTGACCATTCAATTTAAAAATAGTACATTACGTCACTAGGGCCGAAAGTAAAAATTTGAGCGCCAGAAGGGCGCGCTTGTTTTACTTTGATGCCCGAGTCTCGTATATTTTTCTTGCCGAGGGCGCAAAGTGCAATTTTGCTTTAAAGGGCCCAAAGTGCGGCCAGAGGGCGAAAAGGCTCTGCTGCACTTTGGGCCCTAGGTAAGAAAATTATATTTACCGAACAAAACATTCTACTGCTCATGCTCATATAGTCTATATTCATGCAATTTATAAAAAGATGCTGGATGCGTCTGCTAGCGAGTCCGTCACCCGATGTTTTTAGGTGTGATAGACTGATGTGTCACGTTAGGTGTAAACTGTGTGAAGAATACCACTTTAACCATCACTAAATACTGATGTGTACAAATCTACTTTTAGCAACACCTAAAAGATGTAAGAGTATGACAAACAAAAAGCTGTACAAATTGACCAAACAAGTCATAAAATTGTTTATGATAAAATTTATTCAAAAGATAAAAGTAAATAAAATATGTTCCTCATACATTGTGAGGATAGATTTTTTTTTTAATTTGATTTCACATTTTTGTAAATAGCTTACACATTTATAACATCATACATATATCTTACGAGTCAGTTATACCAATTAAAGAATATAATACAAAAATACATTTAATAGAAGAAGAGCACGTAAACAGCACGGTCGAATTCACTTATTTGCTAAATGTATGGATAAAAGACGTGTTTAAAACATGACTTGTAAAATATCGTCAGATTTAAAATGCCGTCCGTTTTGGCACGGGATATCGGAGTATCAGTGCACTGTCGGCCGAAATAATTGGTACCGCGTTCTCACAATGGTGATTAACAAGATGACTCACGCTGTCAAATATTCGATCTTTAGTCCTCACCTGCGCAATCGTTGAAAATTGTTTTTTTTTTTATTCCTTAAATACTCATGACAAGCGAAATGGATTCAAATTCACTTACCACTCCTTCCGGGTCCATGAGCAATAAATGCTTGGGTATTCCGTTGTTCATACCAGTAAGAACATATTGCCCTGGCGTGCCTTGCGACTCGCGAACCAAAAAGTCTCCATCCTTTTGAAAAAAAAAAGAAATTTGCATGATTACTCATTCTTACTTAATAATTGTAGCGACCACTTGGGAAGAAGAAAGCTCTATTTCATCATAGTTTGGACAAAGCGCTTGTGTATAAACCAATAACTGTTTGGCGTGGAGAAATAAATGTTTTCAACGTACGGTCCGAGCACAATTATATGAGCTATATAACTTAAGTTACCACTATATGTACAAATGTAAGAAAGTTTCAACACTGACCGAGCAGAACAAATATTTTACTCTCGGTATGGATAATAATCCCGAGAGTTTGAAATGCATTTTTTGAACCAAGAAAAATCGATGTCCTGAAAATAGTGCCTTTTTTCCCCAAGTGTTTAAACATTTAATAAAAGAAAATGTCATACTCTCGTCAACATAGCTTCCGACTCTGCGCGACTAACGCTTCCGTGATACCAAACCTCTAGCCTCAATTGTCGCCTCTGTGATTGAGGACTCAGCTTGTTCATTTCCGATATAGCCGTGCTAAATGGTTCTACAAACGTGTTTGACGTCAGCGTACAATACCACGTAAAATAATTAATTCGTCAAAAATGCAACCATTGGATGTATACTTACGCATATCGAACGCATCGAAAAAGGTGGCGGGCTCGCGCCGATTGTCACGATTTGCATTGATCACAGAGTCATTCACATAATTGTGTTCTGGTTTCGAGCTGGAAGCCATAGAACCGTCCGAACTTAAGTCTATCAGATTGCCCGTGTCTGTCGGAAAAAAAAAACAAAAACAAAAACCAAAGTTAGTATGACGAAGCGTAAGAGTCCCGATCGGCGGGTGGATCTAGTACTACAGCGAATTAGATGAAAAATTTACCGGACCACTGCTGCTGCGATGATTTGACGTTACTGCCGTTCCCACTTGGATCGGGCAAAGGTACGTTCTGTATACCACTGCTGGTACTGCTGCTGAACAGGGTCCCCATGTTGCTCGAGGCCGCGGTGGAGTGGTGGTGCTTCAAATTGGGCAAAGTGGCCGAGCAAACCGGCAGAGGCGGAACCGGGGGTGGTCCAATGTCGGGCGGCACCTTGCCCGGCAGGTCGTTGTAGTAATCTCGATCCGACTCTTTGGATCCGTTCACCGCCGCTGGACTTGGACGCATGCAAGAGGAAAACTCCGTGTGATCTCGCTGCGCGATCCCGGGAAAATACGGTGGTCGGTCAATGATATAGTTACAGTTTGCCGCTGGTGTCCTTTTCGAGGAACTCCTTGAAGCGCAGGTCGAAGGCCTGGCCGAAGGTGTGAATCACGTCCTGGGCCAGACCGCCGCCGCATTCCAGCACGTAGCAGGCCCGCCATTCCGACGAATTTTTCGCGACGTAGGCCACGAAATCGAGGATCTCCTGAAAATCGCGGGACGACTCTGCTGTACGCGAGCTTGAAATGTTCGATTTTCCGCGCCATTTGGATCGACGAAGAAAATGATGAGAAAAAGAAAAAGAAAAAAAGGCATCCAGACTTTGTTTGACGAATAAACGAATAAGTATACTAACGGTATCGCCGCCCGAAGCGAAAGATATCCGAGGCAGCATGTGCTTGGCTATCACTTGGCCGGTCTCCAGGATCGTGAGAGTTAGACTAGAACTGCTGATCGTCAAATTGATGTTGGATCCGGCGTGCTCCATGCACGGCTTGTCGGCGATCGCTCTTTTGACCTTGTTGTCGACCTGTCGGTGCGGAAGCAAAAATATCGTTGCAATCGTTTTCCTACATATTTGTACATCACTGTACGCGTAAGGGTAAAAATACAATTGGGTTCCATACCCGTCGCTTCTTGTCGGCAGACTTCAGCCCAGCCGCTTCGCAGACTCTGTTGATGCATTCTCTGTTGGAGAGAAGCAGAGACGAATGAAACATTAATACCATCATTATTACGTACTCGGTGCGAAGCACGGGAAATCAATGCGCAAAACAATCGGCTTACTTTGCGACGCACGATCTCGTCTCGAAGTTGAGACTTTTCATCGAGGCGAAAACTTCGACACAGCCGACGTACTGGTGGGCGAAGGGAAGAATGATCATCAGTCAACGATATGTAAGCAGTAGCCGTTTTTGCGCTCGTCGTTCGAGAACAAAGAAAGACAGAAATGAACTCACTCGAACAGCGTAGATGACTCCTTCCTTGCACATGAGGTGGTCAGGATGAAGCCAGCCCCTCGCGGGCTTGCTTATGAAGTTCCCTCCTCCTGTTGCCATTTTGTGTGCACTGTTTTCACATCACTGCTGGGCGCAGAGAAAAATCATGGCTCGGCTTGAACAAAGTTCACGCGGCTTTGACGAGCGGGCAACAAGTACGATCGGAGAAGTCGCAGCGACAGGAAGAAGCAGCGCACGCAGGGACGAGCGAAACTTCTCCGGTCGACTCTCGCGCGGTATTATCGCACTCGGCGCGCTTTGTATTATTTACCTGAGGGAGCAACGATCGTTTTGCCCCCGCCCGTCTCGAGCGAGTTCCTGGGGAGCGCGGTACGCAGGAGGAGAAGAAGAAGCATGACGCACGCACGAGGTATACTGGCAGTGCTCCGTACCCCGCAAGCCGCCGCGCTCGTGCAATTTGATCGGAATGCAGCCTCCAATTACGCGTCTTTCATCTCCCTCCTCCTCTACAGACACGCGCGCCCGTGTACGCGCGTGTGTCTCTCTCTCTCTCTCTCTCTCTGCACAGATGCGAGGATTTTTTGTCAATGTCGGAGCATCGGTCTCGTTCCGTCGCTTGGAGAGAACAAAAAAACGAAAAGTTTATATACGTACACACGTATCCAGCGGCTCCGCGGTGTGCGCCTTTCGCGTGTACATCGGTATACATCGGGCGCGTCTTGTTTCCCTTCTCGGCACTTCCTTCCTCTACTCTCGCCGCTGTTTCCCTCTTCCTTCCTGTTGCACGCACGCGAGTGCTCGGTATTATACGGCACAGACACGCCTCTGCACTTTTTTTTTCTTCTTCCTCCGCCCAGCAGCCCCGGTCTCGTTGACAGTGATAAAAAATACGCCGGAACGAACGACACGGCCGCCACTGCACTGCCGCTCTCGGGGCAGCGAAAGAGCCCAACAAGATGTGTATATCATACGTTTCTGTCCCCCCGCTCCGAAACGTTGTACTCTCGTCTATACTGGGGATTCGAAATCGGTTCGAGCGCCAACTGCCGATGCGAATTCACGCGAGGCGGTGAGTTGGCGAAGCTGCGGGAGGAGTCCCCTGCGCGCGTTGCGCGGTGCAGACGATCTGAAGCTATAACCAAAGTGGAGGCTCGCTCTGCTGCGCGCGGTTCGAATCCCATATGAGGCTTGACTCATAATACCGTCGGGACATTCCTATTCTACTTACCGAAAGAAAAGATGTACTTGTGGATTTTCCAAATCGCGTTCGGATGGCTGGATTTTGTACACGAGGATTTGGAAAATCCATGCTCAGCAGGCATCTTTTCGGTCTACGAGGCGCACAAAATTGTTTCGAGAGCAAGCGTTAAGTAGTGTATAATAGCGAGCTGTCTGAGCAATTAAAAAATCGTTTTGTCGATCGGTTTTTTTTTTTTCATATCCACTGGAGATGTTGACGAGCGCTGACGCGTGATGTTTGTATTTGGCGAGTATCGGTAATCGTTGTCGATTTGTCTGATCATGTATGAAGCTAAATCGTGGTCTGTTACATGATGCTAGCACTGTTGAAATCAAGTCTTTTGTTTTTCAAGTTCACGTTGAGTTTTTAGCTGTGTACAATATCAGCGCTTGTATTGTCCGGTATTTGAGAAGCGTGAGATGCCAAGATTTTCCGTCGGAGAATTTTTACTGAATGGTATTATTGTTGCAATAACGTCTTGTAATAATTTTAAACTTATGCGTTTATAATCAAATAAGGTACAAACATTATTAGTTAAATATTCAGATTTGTCATGAGCGTTATTACGGTCTTGTGATAAAGCATTGTCTGGCCCTCTGTAGTGTGTAGAAAAATTATCTAAAAGATAAGTATGAATTCCAATCCAATGCGGTGGATTTCGTACCAGATATACAAATTCACAAAGCATGTATGAGTTTCACTGTGCCTAAAAATAGAGTTTTGTTATCACACTATTTGGGAAATTTTTCAAATTTTCAAGCTAACATTTAGAGATCGCTATGACAAAAGAAAGTGTATTCTGAGACAAATTATACAAATTATTTTGAATACATTAAACAGTATATTCCAGGTTGTCAAATTAATGTGAGTTGAAAAAAAATATACTTGAGAAAGAGGATGATTCAATATGTAGAATCTAAACAAATTATTGTGTATTAATTGTTTTCTTGGAACTTTATCATCTTAAATTCATTGATATGTTTGTTAACATATACATGATGCTTAATTTTAGATCTCAATGTTTATCCGTTTCGGAAGATCAAATAGTTGAAGATAAATTGAAGGAATATTTTTGGTTTGAAGACAAAATAGCTCAGCAATTATTCTGCGTTCGACCTCGCTGATTCTTTCATCTAAACTACTAATTATTTTGCCATCAATAAAGTGACGAATGAAATTCGTTCTCTCGATTTTCCGTATGATTTTATCTTATAATCAAAATCGACGTACGAGGGTGGTCCGATAAGTACTTAGCCTCACCGCCCGATGGCGCTGCTATGGCTAGAGAACTATACTATCGTATAGTACATTCTAGCAGACGG
>JAPYYV010021681.1:0-15087 GCA_030522625.1 Copidosoma aretas
AGCTTCCCTGCCAACGCGCGGTGGCTCGCGCATTCCTCCGGTACGAAAACACGAGGCTTTTCGCGATGCAGCGAGCGGAAAGGAATCGGCAGGCTCGCTCGCCGGAGTCGGTTTTTTTTTTATTTTCTGCTCGCTCGCGGCCTGCGGAAACTTCGGGAGGCCGCGATTCCGTCGGTGCCCCCTTAGTTTCTGTCCTTTCGTCGAACCTACGCCGAAACTATAAGTACGTCTCGGAAAATACCAATCCCTTCGCTACGTTTCGCAAAGTAAAAAACAAAAAACACGCCTCCCGATGGCCAACCAGACTCCCTCTCTCGGGGCCCGTCTTCGCAGACCTCGACTGCAGTACCGAGGGAGAATCTGCACCGCGCGACTCGATAAAGTTTCGCTCGACCGTCGATTCTGTCGAACAGCCCACTCCGCGAACTTTCCGCCGCGCTCCCGCGAACGAACAGCTGTGCCCAGCTGCCGACAAAACCGGCCGACGTTTGTCCACGGCGTTATCTCGCTGCAGCGCGGCCTCCGCGGCAGAGGGCGAGGGAGAGCCGCTTCCCCGCGGCGCCTCTTTCTCCGCTGCTCTCCTCGGCTCGCGGGTCAGCGGAGGAGAGCCGCGGGCCGGCGTTGCGCACACGCACGGCCGCACGTGTGATCCGGCTATTTCCGTCGCTGTGACCCCCCCCCCGTCTCTGTGTACTGTACGCTTCTGCCCTCCCCGCGCGCCGCGCGACAAAATTCGCTTTCCCCTTTTCGTTTTCTCGTTCGCCGCGAGCCGCGCGCGCGCTTTCCCGATCCACGAGCTTTTCACGTTGCTGTACGCGCATTGCACAGTGCTTCAACGTCGGCTTATCTGTCGGATAGTGTTATATATGAGAGCGGTGGGGGGGCAGTAAAACACGCGTCACGAGCAATCGACAACGGTACAACTTTATCGCCGTCCGCCGTCCGCTCGAATGGCTCGCAATTATACATCGCGCCTCGTTATTTCATCGGACGGATTAATAATGCTCGCGTCTGCGGGCCGATGGACTGTACCCGCGCACGTCGCGTATTTTGTACGGGGAGGAAAGCGTGTACGCGGGGTGTGTATGTATTTATAGCCCACGGAGTCGCGTTACGTGCCGCGCGTGCACGTGCACAGGCGACAGATGAGTAATCGTCGTCACTGCGGCAGTCGTACGATGAGACACTGTGTTGGGGGTTTTTTTTTTTTTTTTTTTTTTTTTTTTTTTTTTTTTTTTTTTTTTTTTTTTTTTTTTTTTTGTTTCTTTTTTTTTTTTTTTTTTTTATCGGGACGACGCGCGGGAATGCTGATGCTGCTGCTGCTGTATACTGTTGACGCAGTTATGGGTGTCGGGTTTTTGTGTGTTTGTACGAGACCGATGAGTTGGAGAGTATTTTAGGTGCAGGAAAATGATACTCATTGTTAGAATTCGGGAGAGGATTCAAAGTATCAAAAAATTAGAAAAATGTTCGATCGTTCTTTATTTGCGTGATGTAAGAATCTATAAGTATACGAAATCATGAAAAAAGTCATGCGCGATTTTTTTTTGTTTTTTAAATTTAGCTCGGTGAGTAATGTTCAAGCGATGAAGGCCTATTGAATCAAACTGAACGTATACTCACTGTGATTCATATTTTTAAAAATCAGCTGTTTCCATGGCTTTTCGCTTTGTTCTTAAGTAAGGAATGCGCAGGACGTATACGTTAGTCAGACTCTCACTTTCGGTTCAAATGACTCAAATGACAATAAGGTACGATTTGTGCCTTGATTTACTTTGCGTACATGATTCTTTAGATCTCGCTTATGATAGTAGAAATCCACACCTTTGATGGTTTTTTTATGAAAAATAAACATTTTCATTTGTTTAAATTTGGATATTTAACTGAAAGATTGTCACGTTCTAGACCACAAGGATAATTAATTTTAGAGAAGTGAAATAATTTTTTCTTATTCTTTATATTTATGAAAGTCTTAACAATCATTTTTAATCGGAAGCTGAAGAAAAAAGCGATCTATTTTATAAATTATCTAAAAGGTAAGATGATTACGTCCAACTAGAAAACTGTCTGAAATGAAATTCAACTAAGAAAGATTTTGTAGCTGAGACTCTAGTCGGAACTTGAACGATATTGTTCACCAAAGAGTACATTTATACAATCATAAAACTTCAGATACTCGGCAAAATTAATTTCGGAAGTACAAACGATTATTTGTATGTTAATAAACACTATCTATGTTCAATATTCTCAAAAATCGAACTAGTTTTTCAACATATTTCAATAATAATTGAACCATTTTTTATCAAAAGCGGAAGAAAAAAAATTGATTGAGAAAATATTCATCCTTATATAAGTATTATAGTGTATGCGCATATAAACATACATCGTTAAGTACTATGGGTTATGTAACGGCATTGCCAGTAGGATGGTAAATTATTATGACAAATTACATTGTCTATGAGTGTACCTTCAGAACTAATTATCTTTGAGGTATGGAATTCCTCGACAATCCATTGGTTGAATCTACAAGTGATTTGAATTCAAATTACAAAGAATGAAATTTCTAAGAAGGTAGTCAGCGTCTGGTACGTTTATGAAAAAAAATCTTGGTTTCCGTAATTAACTACTGAGAACGCAGATTTCTCACCGACAAAAAATTGAACTGAATTCATAATTTTTTGTTGTTTGTTTCGTTATCTTCATATTTTTATAGTTTGTTGTTTACATGAAAAATGTCATGAACATATATCTTCTTAAAGTTCCGATCTCCTTAACTTGGTGTTATGAAAACCAAAAATGACTATACGTTGAAAAATAACGCTAGACTATAAGATTTTTCATCACATTCTAGTTAATAGACACCTTTTATTATTTTTCTCCCTATCCACTCCTGTTTTAAGTTTCCAAAAGGGAACAAAATTTTGTCAAAGTTTAGAGCCATCTTATTCGTTAATTTTGGTCTATTTTATCTACCTAAAACTGGGACATTTGGGAATGTTTCAACTATTGGAAACCAGTGATGTATTTCAAGTTATATATCATAAAATCCAAATTATTTCAAACAAATATCTGTTTATTGAATAATTGATTAACATTTTTTCGCATATCCACCTTCTGTAGAGCACGGGGCGTGACTGAATTCTAAGTCCATTAAGCAATGAAGAAATCGTTCGAAATTCTAAAATGCTGAATGGGCTCAGCGTACATGAACGATGTTCGTTCATTGAGAAATATCGTACGCGTCGCGTACCATGCGGAAGTAATGATTTTGCGAGGGGATTTTGCCAATTTATCGGAGGGTACGTGAAAAATTGGGCATTATGAAAAACTCTACTACGCCAGCGCTCGGATGACGCAGCGACATGTATCGCAGATCACGCTGAAATTTTTTCTGGTTTAATTTTCTAATTCTCAACTCTTTTTTACTTCTTCTTCCATCTCTCGCAAGATTCGAAACTTCGAAGGCCTGGGGACATTAATAAAAAAAACACGTCCGCATGATTTATTTCTCCGAATGAAGATTTTAAGTATACGCACAGTAGGCTGCACGTGTCACTCATTGCTTTTTAATATTTTCCATTAAAAATCAATTAAACACTGAATCAGCTTTGATGGTAATATACTGCGTTGTTTTGACATCGTTTCAGACGAAGATTTCCAACAGCACTGTTCCGACTTTCAATTTTCGTGGGTATCAGCATTGAATGAACTTGAAAAATCAAGTGACGACGGCTCCGATCGATTTATCGTTTTTTCAAGACACTCTGCTCCGGCGAGGTTGAAAAATAGATTTCTGTGCGATTACTATTTTTTTTTTTAATTTTCAAAAATATTGCGATCCGCGGTGCCTGCACAAGCTCGAAACGTTGATTCAAACAAACAACTGGCTATAACACCAAGTGTTATAATTTTAGTTGCATCGGGAATAACAAAAACAATGTGACCACATGCATATACGCGTATTTGTTTCGAAACGAAGGCAGTAGTGTTGCATCGCCAATGCTTGGCTGTGAAGTGAATTCAAATGAAGAAGCTCGACCGAAGTATAGGCGGGAAACTTCACGGTGCGCCAAAAATCAGCCCAACGAGCGGACTGTCGAAAGAATATTTTACTGTGATCCCGCTCAAATCGTTATCTCTCGAACTTTTATGAATGAAAATATATTTTTACTGCCCAATCGCGAAGAAGCCCTCACGTTCCTACACACAGTCATACGATCATAAAAAACACGCTCGCGATACGGGCCAATATTCATATGCATACACATCGAGCGGACAAAAATAGAGGGGCCACTCGTCTATTAATCAGATAAAGAATCCGATCGACAAAAAAATCCTCGCACCGCCTTGTCGTGTATCCAGATGATATGAAGTACCGAGAGATAAGTGAGCGCAAACCCGCGCGTTGTTTTCGCAAAGTGGAACATTTTCGCTTACGTAACAACGCGACTGCTACACAAATCCCTCTGTATATAATCGGGAGGGACGATCGGCGATCGATGACGACGCTGTACAACAACACAACACACGTGTACGCGCGCGCACGCGGGTCTATAATGCGCGCGTGTGCATATATTTTTATCAATAAACAGTAGCGTCTCTCCCGAGTATATTGCCGACCGTTCCGCCGCGGCGGCCGTGACTCGGCGCAAAAAGCCGATTATCAACCGGTTAGCTCTAAAAATAACCGCGTGTGCGCATATACATGTGTATATATATATATATATATATATATATATGTATAGAAAGCGCGCAACAGTTGCGTTTCAAATTCGCGGGCTCGAAATCGGCTATTCGAAAATCGCTCGGTGATGAAGCGTTGGTGGTGTGGATCGACCGCGGGACGCTGTATCGAAAAATGATGATGATGATGACGATGTGAACGCGCGGTTATAGGTGTTTCCTGGAAATGCCTGTGAATTCGGTAATTAATGCCCGACAAACCAAAAAATCTCTCGTCCGCAGAGCCGAAAAAATAAACATAGTATATAATTTCTCCATTTACTTCGTTGATTCACACGCGGCGCTGCGCACACGTGCGTACTTATAAGAACGCGATTGCGCGCACCGCGGCACGTTATACATATAGTGGTGTACTTATACATAGGTGCGGACCGGATCAGCTGATAAATGAATTATAGGTAGATGGATAAGTGGATAGACGGTGCACGCGAGCAGGAGTGCGCATTCGCAGCGCGGCGATGGTGTCTCTGCTAGCGTTTAAAAAACCCGCGACCTCCGCTCTCGCGCGCGTGCAGTGGGTACGTGCGCGTATGATAGGTGTTGCGAAAAACAACGGACCCGATCGCGCCGGCACACCTGATATGAATTTTCGCACGAGCGCGCGTGCGTAGATTTTTGCGCCTCCAGTGATTTAGCGCGAAAGTACGCTGAATCGAAGAGTGTGACGAAACTCGACGCGTTGAGCGCGATGTGAAAAATCTTGCGCGGAAAATCGGCACCGTGGGCTATTTCGATTCGAGTCCGTTGCAGAGGGAGATAGCTCGAGGGGCTGCTGTTCGCTCTTTTAGCACGGGTCGAGTGGTTTCGGATGGATTTCGTTGGGGAGGTCCATTAGGATTTCATGGATTAAATCTAACCCCCCGAGGGAGAAACAAAAATCGGTTGGCTGCCGCGGATGCAGAAAAGCTACCCTTACGAATTAAAAAAAAAAACTTAAAGAGCTTATCCCCGCAGCTGCACCGTATTACGGCTCCTTCCTCCGGCTCGAACCGACCCCTTCTGAATTTTTCCATCGAGCCGGCAAACTGTACTCCCGCGGCGGCGCGCAAACACCCGCACCCCTTATCATGCATAAAAAGCAATAATAATAATAAATAATAATAATAATAATCATGATACACTCGAGCGCACGATTACAACATACATCCGCGCGAATGGCAAAACAAGCTGCGCTCAGTGATGCACAAGAGACGCGCGCGCACGAGCGGGAGAATCGAAAGCTGCTGCTGCTGCTGCTGCTGCTGCTGCTGCTATTCTTTTGATCCGCACGGAGCGGGGCGAGGGGGGCGCCTGGAACTAATCAACGCGCCGCGGTCGTCGTCGTCGTCATCATCATCATCTCCGCTGTGTAAGCCCGAAGGCGCATTCAATAAAACCCGCCGCGCCGTCGATTAGGCGCATCGGGCCCCAGAAGGAGGTCAAAAGAAGAGCCCCCCCCCCCCCCCCCCGGCCCCCCCCGCAGCCTTTCGTTCTCTCCCTGTGCCATACGCGCTGGTATACGTGTACGTAAGATCAGCCAGCGAGGAATTCCGCGACGAGATGGACACAGACGCAGGAGCGAAATAAAGATGACTCGTGCGGTTGATGCCCTCCCCCCCCTTCGATCGATGGGACGAGCGCTGCATGGAGTTGACGTCACGTATGATTACTCCTCGCCCCTTGCGTTCGTGGACATCGCGCGCGGTTCTTTTAGCTGCCGATCCCGGCGAATATAATACAGTGCCATCGGAGAGATGTACACCAATAACGCGAGTGCGAATGTCAGCCTCGGGTCCAGCGTCAGCGGCCGAGGCTCTCGTCCTCTCTTTTCCTCCGCTCCAGAAGAAAAGACGACGCTCAAATACGCATACGCGCGTAATATAATCGAGAAGAGCAGCAGTGGTCGTGACGACGACGAAGACGACGACGATTCTCTCTCCTCGGCTCTTACATGCACACACTTGCGCACACACGTCCGCCCGCCCGCCGCTTATCTCTCTCGCTCTCCCGACGCCGCGCCGCTAAAAATAGCCCCCTGTCACGGCCAGCGGCGATATTTTAAAAAGTTAAAGCCACCGCTGGTTTATAACCCGCCGAGCGCGAGCTCTGTGTAGAGAGAGAGAGAGAGAGAGAGAGAAAACCGGCTAACGAGTTGTTGCCCCTCTGCCGCCTCCTCCTCCTCCTCGTTTTCGCGTCATTACGTGTATTCGTGTGTTTTTGTGTGCACGACCACTTTGCGTGCTCGGTCGTGCTTAGGGGGGACGACGGTCTTGCCGATTTTTTTCCGCTCTCTCGTGCGCGCGGCTTTCGGGTGCTGGCGCCATCTGGCGAGCGACGCGGTGCCGACGACGGTTATGAACGGCTGGTATAATGCACGTCGCGGGCTTCTTTACCACGGGTTATACTCCGCGGATGGACTTTCGACGGCGACGAGCTTTTGTGGCGTGCGGACGCGCGGCGCTGATCGCCTGGTTGTTTTGGGTGAGAGAGGGAGAGAGAGGCAGTGTATAATTGTATAGCCTTTTTATTTACCTCGCACTGTCCGTGTACTATGTCCGCGGTGAGATGGATGGAATCTGACGGACGGTTTTTAATCCACTTCTACCCGCAAAACAATTTTAGAACTGATATCCAACAGATGGAAAATTGATAACGCACTTCGATCGTCGGGATGTCTTATGGTTATCAGTTGTCGAAATTACATCGATTTGATGGAAGTGCGTTATCAATTACCCATATTTGTCTCCATGTTTTGTGGGTGGATTAATCAAGAAAATTTTTTACGACGGAAAAACTTACTATAAATGACAATACAATGTAGCTATTTTGCTACAGATCAAGTGGGTCTCTTTCAATATTAACCGCTGTCAATGGCTCGTCTTACCTCAGTCGTCTGTTTCTACTTAGTGTTGCGAACGATAGATTCTTTTGATACTTATGGCTAAAAAGTTGAAAATAACTTCGATTATCAACGATGCAATGTAGCGTAGAATATTTGGTGGCAAATAAAGTTACGTCCCTTTCAATATTCTCCGCTGTAAATGGCTCCTCTTACCTAACTTGTCTGTTTCTACTTAGTTTGTTTTGCGAACGTTAGATTCTTTTGAATTGAAAGTTAAATCCTTATGGTTAAAAAGTGGAAAATACCTTATTACGAATGACAATACAATGTAGTGTAGAATATTTGGCTACAGATCAAGTAAAGTCCCTTGCAATATTATCCGCAACCTATAGCTCGTCTTACCTCGCTCGTATGTTTCTACTCAGTTTTGCGAACGATAGATTCTTTTGAATTGAAAGTTACATTCTTATGGTTAAAAAGTTAAAAATACCCTATTACGAATGCCAATACAAAGTAGCGTAGAATATTTGGCTACATATCAAGTTAAGTCCCTTACAATATTATCCGCTGTCTATGGCTCGTCTGACCTTACTCGTCTGTTTCTCCTTAGTTTCGGGAACGATGGATTCTTTTGATACTCATGGCTGAAAAGTTAAAAACAACTGAGATTAAAAACAATGGCATGTAGCGTAGAATACTTGGTGGCAAATAAAGTTACGTCCTTTCCAATATTATCCGCTGCCAATGGCTCGTCTTACCTCACTGGTCTGTTTCTACTTAATTTTGCCAACGATAGATTCTTTTGAATCGAAAAATAAATACTTATACCTGAAAATAACTTAGATTAACAACAATGAAATGTAGCGTATAATATTTAGTGACAAATAAAGTTACGTCTCTTCCAATATTATCTGCTGTCAATGGCTCCTCTTACCTCACTTGTCTGTGTCTACTTAGTTTGTTTTGCGAACGTTAGATTCTTTTGAATTGAAAGTTAAATCCTTATGGTTAAAAAGTGAAAAATACCTTATTACGAATGACAATACAATGTAGTGTAGAATATTTGGCTACAGATCAAGTAAAGTCCCTTGCAATATTATCCGCAACCTATAGCTCGTATTACCTCGCTCGTCTGTTTCTACTCAGTTTTGCGAACGATAGACCCTTTTGAATCAAAAGTTAAATTCTTATGGTTAAAAAGTTAAAAATACCCTATAACGGTTGCCAATACAATGTAGCGTATAATATTTGGCTACAGATAAAGTTAGGTCCCTTGCAACATTATCCGCTGTCTGTGGCTCGTCTTACCTCACTCGTTTGTTTCTTGTAAGTTTTGCGAACGATAGATTCTGTTGAATCGAAATTTGAATACCTATGGCTGAAAAGTTAAAAATAACTAGATCAACAACAATGGCATGTAGCGCAGAATATTTGGTGACAAAAAAAGTTACGTCCCTTCCAATATCCTCCGCTGTCAATGGCTCGTTTTACCTCACTTGTCTGTTTCTATTGAGTTTGTTTTGCGAACGATAGATTCTTTTGCTACCTCGGGCACTTTTGCAACCCTGGTACACCCTCGGTAGGAAAAACAGCGTTCGCCAGTCATGTGCATCCGATCAGGGGGGTCCCAACGGTCCCTCGGGCCCAGGGACCGCCCCGGAAAGATGCACATTTGTGACGAAAACTACTATTTAAATTGAAAGTTAAATACTTATAGCTTAAAAGTTAAAAATACACTATTATTACTGAACTGTACGGTAAAAAATAAATATGTCATTGTATGCGCTCTAAAGTTTCTCGGATGACAGCTTTTTTCGATCCTGAAACAACGCTTGAGTAAAGTGCTTTGCCAGTTTTTAGAATATCACAACGCGTTCATTATAAAATTCCTAATAATGGGAGTGTTTTTTCAATCTCTTGTATGTATTGTTATATGTTTGATTTATTTGTCAGCAGAGCAAACAGTTTCATTACAACATACGTACATACTATGCTGATTTTTATTGATGGATTAAATTCTTTTACACTGATACAACGTGTAAAATAAATGTAAGGAGCATAATGCATTTTTTGGATTCCATGCTTGAAATTTGACTTTTAAAGTGTGCTTTATTTAAGGCTTGTGTGAAGAAAAGTTAATCTTGAGCTTTTCTTTACGCTGGGCTAGAACACTGATCACTTTATTCTTCCATCTATATTTATTAAAGTGGAGACAAACACTTGAACTTCTTCCGAAGTAATAATTTTATTCGATTGAATCAACTTGTTGTAGTTATAGGTCATCCAACGAAGCGATGGATACTTCAGTCAAAGTCCTGATATCATGGTTTATTGTAAAACTTACGTCCATATTACTTTGACGAAAGTTCAAGACATAAAAATGATCACACTATAACTTGACTGAAAGTCCCAAGCTTAAATAAAAATTTAAAATATTGTTCAGTCCCCAAACATCGTTTACTCATTCCAGACGGATACAACCTTTACGTATGTGCAATAAAATCCATTAAAAGTCCAATAGATATTATTGCCAATGCACTACTCGTACAGCGCCATGAGTCAGCGTTCCTAAAAATACCTCCAAACGATATATACCTTCATGTGCATTCTAAGCAATAAATCGGCACACTTATCCTACTTATTGTCTTGGTTACATCGTCGGATCATCCTTGGTAAAAGTGAAAGGAAGAAGCGCGAAGTGCAGCAGAGTAGCACGAACGCCACGTTTGCGCGTTAATACGCAAACGCCGTGGCTAATCATTATATTTTTCGTATGATGGTTCAAGTTCGCAATATCTCTTAATTACACCGTTATAGATTTGGATCTGCATTATCATTTTATTATTCGTTCCGTGGGGACATTCATTAGGATTATATTATTTTAGTTCACGAAAACAATTATCATATTTTATAGAAAGAATCGGTTGAAATGCGTAAAAAATTGTTAGCGAAAAATTGTATATATATATATATATATTCGGTGTTTCGTTCAATCATTTCTCTTTCACGAGTAAAAAAAACGACCTTGAAAGAATTTAGGTTGGACTTATGTGAACGCAAATAACATCTTGATTAGATTTGAAGCGGTGTAGCACAATGATTATTGTGATATTTTATACTCATGGCTCCGAAAAGCAACTTCAGTTACTAAATACAAGCATTGTTAGGCTGAAGTGACTAATTTACTTAATTAGTTTCGTACAATTTTGAAATATCTGATTACTTCAAAGATTCGGAGATAGAGATTTTCGTCAGCAATACATTTCTTGATGAATTGTTCTATATTCATAACAACAATACATGATTCTCTATTTTAAAATTCAATATAATTAGAAAATTTAACGTTTTTTTCTGTAAAACTGGCAATTAGCAAATACAGAAGAGAATCACCTACAAAACAAATATTTACACACCTCAATGTCCTGATTGTTTTAAAGCAAAACCTCTGTGTTTTTATCCATAGACATTTTTAATGCAAAACTTTAACATCTTACTCGTAAATATAGTATACTTGAAGCTTAGATCCTTAATCTATTTCCTCGACGCGGTAATTGGCGCCAGTACATAAAAGTTGAAACACGTGGGTTACATGTGCACGCTCAATATATACGAAACAGTATTATGACACCGCTTGCAGTGTGGCAAATAATCGTATTTCATAACTCACTTAACTATACTGAATTAGAAATAAGTAAGAAAAGGCAGTATATGTTTCAAAGATTTTTTATAAAATTTAATTAATGGGGTGAATTTTTTTTTAATTTTTTGTCGTACGTTACTAACTTAAAATTTGTAGACCATTATTATTTACTCTTCAACTGTGGAAATTTTAGATGTTAATATATTTCTATTAAAAATTTGTGTAAAGTACATACACGTTTATGAAACGCTTTTATTAGATTTAGTGCTATAAATAAATCGTTCACTTAATAATTAATTGCATGAAAAATTACATATTTATGTGCAATGATTCGAATAAGATTTTAAAAAATTTTTTTGGTATAATAATTTGTATGATTATTAGTCACAAATTTAATGCAAGATACAGTTTCCATTTTAATTTTACATCATCACAATATAAGTAAGTATATTGAGTGTCTTTGTATATTGCTGATAACATGCAGTGTTTGTAAACACAGATTTTATTTTCATTGAATAAATCATCCCACTCAGACTTGATATGTTAATATTTTTAAAAATATCCTTGTAAATTTAAAATTAATCTCCAAGTATAACAACATACGGATAGTGCAGTCATTCTTTGTTCAAGAAATAACCAGCGGCCATATTGCGTAACTTTACCTGCTTCTATATAAGGATTTGAACAAACCAATTTTTGTAAAAAGACGTCATCAGATAAGATGCTTTTTCGACGGAAATTAGTTCGTCCTGATTTTTTACTAGAAGCAAGGATACTTACGCAATACGTCCACAGGCAATATATAGCGTATTACTTTGGATACAATGGTATACTTGAGAAAAAAAAAAAAAAGAAATTACAACAAATAACTAGTGTTTGAGAGATACACGAGTGTAATGTAAATATTATCGATTTATATTTTTAAAAATAATATTAAAGGAACAGTCAAACACGTTAAAAGGCTGCGTATCTGCTAATATGTCTTGTATCACAAGCATTGTCGGTTATACTGCAGTCAACAAATAAAATTATATTGTGTGTCTATTTCTCAATATTATATTAATTTTTAAATGATTTATTTTTATCAAACTTATAAATAAAATTATTTTATTGTTAGCGCGATAAACATGTTTTCGAATATATACTTTAATAACAACTGCGGCCTTTGTCTCTATTTCTACGACGGAAAATCTCCCAATAGCTATTATACTATAATTTACTTGAAATAACTTATACTTAAAATATCGTTAAAAAGTTGTACAAAATAAAGATACAGTTTATTTTCGAAGCCAAATGCAAATTCAAACCGCGAAAACAAATATGGGGCGCGTTTTCCGGAACATACAAATATTTTGGCAGGTCTGATTGTAATGTATCGCGCCCCTATCGCGCTCGCATTAATGAGATTACCACTGAGCTTCGAACCGACGAGCCACGAATACGCTTAGCCTAGTTCTGCAGCGTATACTCGCGGTGGGTATCACGGCGCGTGTATAAATAAGCGTATCACTGTTTTATCCGCAACTATGTGATACGTGAACGTGAGCTGTCAACCAAATACTGTTGATTAATTCACTCCGATCGTCAAATTGGGAGCATTTGATGAAACACGAGTCCTTTCTTGTTTGTCCTTCAATTTGCGCCGACTATTGCAAGATGTGGACGAAAATTTGAAACGTATATTTTTATGTTTACATTTTCATCTCATAAATTATCAGTGGACGAAAAAGAATACGATCGCAGGGTTATTTCAAAAATATCACACAACGACGCTATAAATAACTCGGAACGTTTATTCTCGTCGCTTTTTCTCCAGCGCTCGATGCGATTTTGTTCACTTCTGCGACTCGCAGAGTTGCAAAGACGAACGAACGTACGGCAAAAAAAAACACACCGAGTCACGGAGTCGCGGAATCGTTATTCATCCACAGTCCACCTATCGAGTCGAGAGAACAGAGAATCACTCGTTGGAAAAAAAAAAAAAAAAAAAAAGCGCGACTTATAAAACCAAAAAATATTGGCAGCCCGCAGTGGCCATCACCTTCTCCCGAAGTTGTTAAAAAAAAAATGCCGCCGCGTGACCTTATCACGATTTTTTTAAAAATTTTTTTCGGCTGCGTAGATACTTGTCATTATCATCGCCAAAGAATGAGGAAAAAAAAACAGTCGCGCCGTCGCAGGTAAGAATACGAGAGATTATAGGTGCCACGCCCGAAACGAGCAAGAAGCAGTCGAGGCGCGAGCTAAAAAAAGCCGCCTAATAGCGTCGTAAGATTCCACACTCCGGTGCTCGACCGTAAACGGGGAAAAAAGAGCCACTCGGCTGCAGGTGCTCCGCTTGCTCTCTCTAGCCGTATGTACGCGGAATAGATACAGGACGGTAAAAAAATGAATCACTTTTTCAACGAAGCCAAGATAAAACGGCTCCGACTCATTAGTTTGGTCGGGACGAGGTGGATCCGACGGGCCTGCGGAGATACTGCGTTGCTGCTGCAGCTTTTTTTGTTGGCGGAGAGAAACAAAGTTTTTCAGTGCTCATTGTATTCATTTGTATCATACAGGATTGCAACGTTGCATTTAAATTTGAAGCGATCTTCACAGAAAGCAATGAAGCAATAAAAAAAAAGAAGGAATACGATAAGGGCTTCTCGCTAAAGTACTTGTGCAGCACGCACTCGAGGGCCTTTTCATTATTAAAAATCAACGAGCGCCCGCTGGTGTTCGGGCTACTTGTGGAACATAATTCATCCCGATCGAAAAGTAACGGCGATCAACCGATGTTACTCCACGCGCAGCGATCGCAGCTCGTCAAACCGTACCGCACCACCACGCCCCAAACAAACAGCCAATAACCGCGCGCTGGGAGAGATCCCAGAAGCTCGGGGGAAAACCCGCAGAGGTCGGGGCGGAGTACAGTCGCAGGAGGGACGATCGCGATACATCGAACGGGGCTGCTGGGTCGCCTCAAAATTCGCGTAACACCGTTCGCTCTCGCGCGTGCGGGTTTCTCAAATAATCCGCCAAAGGCGGCGAGTCATATGCGCCGGGGGAGGGGATATCGAAGACAGTAAATAGACAGTATACTTATAGGGGGGGAACGAAAACATCATCTCTCGGCTTTGACGTCAAGGAGAGACTCCGTGTCGCGAGCAAGGCCACTGTTCTCTCTCTCTCTCTCTCTCTCTCCCGACGGGAGACAACTAAAAACTCCGGGGTGGATCGCGCTTTCGAAAAATAATACGCGCGCGGCGCTGCCCTGCCGCGTACGCTTGCGAAGGAGAAAAAAATCCGACGAGTGCGTGCCGGCCCGAGGGCACACTTTTCGCGCGCCCCGCTCCGAGCGGACGGACGAGGAGCAAAAAAACGGGCGAAAGGCAGAAACGCGAGCGCCCGAGGGGCTCCCCGGTGAAAGGCGAGGAAGCTGCGAACGGCCTTAAAAATAGAAGCCGCCGTTGTTTTTTTTCCTCGCGACACGTGCCGCCGGTGGTGGTAGGCGTATCGTCGCCGCGGGCCCGGGCCGATCGCGCGCGCCTCGCAGGTGCCCGGCGCAGTCCGCCCGGCTTCGACGCACGATCGGCTCCGGCCGCGCGCGCGCGGGAGATAAAAGCCCGCGGCCGCGCGCGGGCCCCCGCCTGTGCGCCGTCGACCGCCGCGGACCGCGTTTCGGAGGCTTTTCGTCTCGCGCACACGCGTAGAGACACGTCCCGGCATAACCGAGCGGGGCGTCGTGGTGGACGGTCATCGGTGCGGGGAGCAGCGGAAGCAGGAAGGATGGACTCGATACGCGACCTGAAGCGCCTGCTCTACGAGCGCACGGAGGCCCTGCGCCAGCGGGACGAGACGATCGAGGGCCTGGAGCGGGCGCTGGAGGAGCGCGAGGCCG
>JAPYYV010021682.1:0-11038 GCA_030522625.1 Copidosoma aretas
GAGTTAATAAAATATGTATAATTTATTAAATATTACATGAAAAAATTTTCATTGCCTATCTCATATCGGTCACAGTCATCTTCATCCATGTCTGTTTCAAGAGCGGAAGAACTGTCATAAGATTGTTCATCTTTTATTCTATTATTCACATTTGGAGGTGCTAGCAAATTAATACAATCTTAAGATGAAGATTTGAGTAGTTTTAAAGGTAATTTTCGGCAACTAGATATTTGTGGACCAGATTCAATCAAAAATCGTTTGAAGATATTCTCCATTGTCTTTTGACGATAATGTTTTCTTGCAAAATTTGCGCGATAAATTGTAAAAAATTTATTGCAGGCTTCCCGCGCATCTTCAGACATTTGACCAATGGGCAACACTGAATATTTTATTACTATTGGGCCATGAATCAAAAGTTTGTGAACTAATGTGGGCATGTAATACCAGGGATATTTTTGTACAATATCTTTTGCTAATTTGACAGCATACTCGCAGGAATTTTCTTCGTGTATACCATGACCACGAGCGATAGTTTGCAAAATAATATAAAAACGATATATGATATATTGATCAATTTCTGTTATATTTGCAGATTTTTTATAGTTCTCAAAAAAACCTCGAGCCGTATTTCCGTCATTTAAAGTTCTACTACCGGCTTTTGGTACGTTAACAATTAAGCCTAATTCATTTTTGAAGGCTGCTTGAATATTACCTTTTTTTTTTTTATCGTGATTCTTTTTCTTCTTTTGTTCGAGCTTGCCATTTTCTAATATCAAGTTTGTAAGATGAATGTAATAAAAACTTGAAGCATCAAATCCAACAATGTAAAGTTGACAGGCCAAATTGTAAATAAGTTTCTTCAATTTTCTGTTCTATCATTTTATCTATATCGTAAAATTGACTAGATGTACAATTACATAAATAGCAACGCATCGCGGATTTTGTATGAGTTATTGAATTACAAACTTTAGTATCTATCATCGTCAACCTCAAATCATATTTAATAGATACTTCTTTCCCAGAAATAGTAGTAGTTAATGGAATCAACTCTTGTATTTGTCGCTTAACGTTATTTATTGTTTCTTTTGTTAAATTTACTGATTCTTTAGCACATTCAATTGAAACAGGCCGACAATATCTTGTTGACGATGTTCTTGGATTTTTTTATACAACAGCTATTTCTTTTATCAAAGTATTAGTATGAAAAAGTTGTAGTGGAACTACAGATGTAAAAAAAATACTCTTATCGCTATTGCTGTTCGCGTCAAGCTTTTGTTTGTACGCAGAGTGTCCCGAACTACCATCGCAGCCCCATTTACAAAAAAAAGTTAAATTTTTTAGTCCATCCTCTGATAAAGTTTTTCCTTCTTCCATTTGAATTAAAAGAATACGATCCGATGTATGATCTAATAGAGGTTGTAATTTTACATCAGCTTTATCTATAGTAAAAGAGAGTTCTAAAGTTCGGTAGCATTGCAATTTTGACTTTTGTAGCTTTTTGTATGAAGGTATCATGTTTAATTTATTTTCCAGATAAGCGTTACGCAAATGTTGGTATTTACTTTGTGATAACCTCAGTTCAATAAACAGAGATAATGCTTTGTCACTTGTGAAAGGAATATTCGTATTACCCACGGATTTCAAACTTTTTCTATATTTTTTAGCTTTCGTAGGACTACTTTTTGTAATATCATCTACTACCATAGCAAAATCTGTTTTACCTTTAGCCCGCAATTTACTATTTGCAGAATACAATAGTTCGTCTGTCGATACTGTTGCTCGTAAGTTTTAGGTTTTCCTTCGTTTACTACGATCAGAAGACTCTGGAAAACTCACTCCTGGACGACCTGGAGTAGATTGCTTTGTAACAGATTTTTCGGTCTCTGGTTTGTGTAAATCTACTCGTTTTGATAGCCAATCTTGATTTTTCCTTCTGAAATTTTCTTCTGTTCGATTACTATAGTTCTTCCTCTTTTTTATCTCGGAAATCAATTTTGCTATTTTCATTTGCTCGTCATTTGACAGTATGTACTGACATTAATGCGTTTTAGACATGACATTTTCTATCATCATATATATATATCCTTGATGTCTTCTTTAATTTCTTTAAACAACAATAATACTAATGTCGACTGTAAATGATGAAATACGACAAATATTTATATTAGTCTTAATTTCTTTATTGATTATATCAAACTATTTCAATCTTGTTATTTTACCTTCCGTTGAAGTACTGGATCCTAAAAAAAAAAATATAACTTTTACATTAAATATTAACAATAAATATTTACAGTGAATTCGTTGCAAACATGAGGCACTTCTGATCTTTTATGTTATTGCAACTGTACATAGGGTATATATATATATGTATATATATATATATATATACATATATGTGTGTTTGTGTGTGTATAAGTTTCTGGCGTGGCGCGCGCACGAAAAATCAGAAAGTCTTATACATACACATGTGCGCACACGCACATCAAAGTTATATTAGGTAGTTCCAGGTGCGTATATGCGCCGTCTCACTTGTTCAGTCTTGTAAATAAATGTACAAAAAAACTCAACGGGCAGCTACGGGCAGCTAATTTTCTTTTTTTTGGTACATAATAATATTATTAATAACTTTCAATAACTTAGAGAGCAGGATCTATCAAGATAAAAAAGTTTTTACTCGACTATGTAGATAACAAAAAAAAAACATAATAATAATAAAAAACAGTCTGGGCATATCTCTTTTTAACAATTTACTATTTAGTATTTTATAAATAGAAATTTTTTCAAGTATTGTACTTACCTTCAGATGTAGAATCCATTTTTTTGTTTAAGGTTTACATGGCAGTAAAAACTTTTACACGTGTTCGATGCAAGCGTTTATTAATCGATTTTTCCTACGTGTGGCTACACGTGCCGTAACAGCCATATTCAGACTATGATTATGGAAGGGATTCGAGGCAAGGGACCTTACTCCGAATATTTTTCGTCTCTTAGGGGACTCCTTTAGCCAACTTGATGACAAAAAAACCCTAACTAAAAACTTTTATTTTGGAGTTTTGGCCGCAGAAAGGGGCCTTTGGCTGCACTGTGCGATAGTCAAACGGGCAGACTGTGCTGCTGGTGCTGATAGCAGCACGCTAGTCAGACGAGCAGACGTTGCTGCTGGTGCTCAGATGCATGCTCCTAGTCAAATGGGCATACGTTGCTGCTGGTGCTGATAGCAGCACGCTTGTCAAACGGGCAGACGGTGCTGCTGGTGCTGATAGCAGCACGCTCAAAAGAAATTCACCGATGCACCGGGTAACACTTAAGATGAAAATCAACGAGAGCGGTCACGAGACGCAAAGAATACGAAGAGGCGACGGCAAGCGACGAGCGAGGACTGACTCACGCCGTCCCCGCTCGCAAACGGAGGCCGAGCGGTTCTCAGCACCGCATCGCCGGCAGCCAATCAACGGGCACTGCTGTCATGAGCTCCGCGACGTGAGGCCTAGTTAGCTTATTATGGAGAGGGACTATATATCGCGCAAAGCGCGGAAAAGCATGGTCCGACGGAACATACTCCCCCGGGCATTGCATAAGCAATGAGGGTATGTGTGTGTGTGTGTGTGTGTGTGTGTGTGTGTGTGTGTTTGAGTCGGTGGGTAGTGGACAAGGTTTGGTAATATTTTGTTTAAATATGCCAGTGGAAGTCTTGACTAAGACCACTCCAACCTCGCCATCGCTCCCAGGATGCACCTCGACGTCGACGCCCAAGGGCCAACGAGAGCAGGGTAAAGGAGAATTTCTTACAATTACAACTGAGCCAACTTTCACGTTAGAATCGGAGTCCTGCCACTTCTGGCGTTTTTGGAAGTCGTTTACATATTCGAGATACCATTTGTCCCAGAATGATTGCCTGGCCTTTGTAAGGAATCTCCAAGAAGAGAGTCGGTTATCTGGAATGAGAGTCAAGTCACGATCAGGAAGGGCCATGATCACAGGATAGAGCACAGAGGGGTCCAAAATTAAGAATCGCTTCAATTTTTATTGCAAGAGTTCTTAGTTCTTCGTACGCTAATAATTTATCTTTAAGTACCCGTCTAAAATGATGCTTGAAAGATTTAACGGCTGCCTCCCACAAACCACCAAAGTAGGGTGAGAGGGGGAGATTAAAATGCCATTTAATTCCTTTGTTTTCCAAATAATTTTTTTAAGTGCCTGTGTACTCTTCCTTATTTAAGAAGACATAAATTTCTTGGAGTTGGTTATTTGCTCCTACAAAGTTCGTTCCGTTGTCAGAATAAATGTGGCCAGGTATGCCCCGCCTACTTACAAACTGACGAAGTGCACCCAGAAATCCCGTGGTCGATAAATCAGAAACAATTTCAATATGATCTGCCTTTGTAGGCATGGAAATAGAAACGCAGCCGTAAACCTTGACCTTAGTACGATTCCGAAATTTTTTCTCTTTATTAAAAAATGGTCCGAAAAAATCAACACCCGTATAAAAGAACGGTGGAGCTTGAGTTACTCTACACGAAGGTAGATCTGCCATTTGTGTATGTTTAATTTTATGCTTAACCTTTAAACAATCAACGCAATTATCAATTATGTGTCGAATCTGATACTTACCGTTTATTATCCAATAATTTTGACGAATTGTATGAAGATTGAATTGAATACCCGCGTGGTAAAGGTCTTGGTGTACTTGTCGTATTATTAAATCGGTGATCAAATGTTTCGATGGTAATAATACAGCATGTTTTGCATCAAAAGACATTTGAGATCGGTTGAGTCTACCTCCTACTCTAATTACTCTATTTCCGTCGATAAAGGGGGTTACATTGTCAAAGCAAGTACCATTTTTTCCGAATTTACCTTTTTTATTACGCTTATTTACACGAGTGGATAAACGTTTAAATTCTATTGCGAATCTCTGTTTCTGGACTATAAGGAGAATTTCATGTTGAGCTTTAATTCTTTCTTGAATACTAATTGGCTAAGTGCTAACCCGTGAACGAGATAATCTTAAAATTCGAGCAACTGCTTTAACTAAACATCTATATCGTGATGACCGTGAAAAAAGATCATTAGTGATTGCCCAAGTGACAAGACAGACCGCTTCCTTTAATCCCGGCAGAATTTTGGGCTCTAAAATTTCTACGTTATGAGGATACATTGATTCATCATGCTGCAGCCAGCAAGGGCCTTTAAACCATTTCTTATTTTTCAAAAATCCTACTGGGAGTTGACCACGAGATACTGCGTCTGCTGGGTTATACTCTGAGTGGATATGTCTCCATTCACTTACATTCCTCAACGATGAAACCGTGGAAACCCGTTTTGCTTCAAAGCATTTTAAAACTGACGGCGTTTTTTTCAACCAACGTGAAACAATAGTAGAGTCGGACCAAAAAATTGTACGGTCAATTTTAAAATGCAATGACGATTGAATAGTCTTGCAAAGTTTCGCGAGTACTTCTGCGGCACACAATTTGAGTCTGGGAATAGTTGACCGATCGACTGGGGCGACTCTAGATTTAGCACAAAGAAGTCGGATACACGTCTGCCCCGTCGAATAAATTGATTTGACATGAACACAAGCCCCGTACCTATTCTGGCTGGCATCGCAGAATCCATGGATTTCAATATGTTTAGAATCATTAAGCAAAATGTGTCTAGTTACAGTAAAATTATTTATCAATCGCAATTGTTTTGCAAATAACGCCCAACGAGAGTGAAGCTCTTGTAATACCGATTCATCGCATTTTATTTTGGCCTTGCAACAGTCCTGCATAAGAATTTTAGCATGCAAAATAATTGGACCCAACAGCCCGAGTGGATCAAAAAATTTAGCGATTTCAGATAAAATTTCGCGTTTGGTATATCTGCGGTCAGTATTAATCGGCTGAGTTCTGTATGTTAATGTATCTTGATGTGAATTCAAAACAACACCTAAAGGTTTTAAAATAGAATTTGATTCGGTAACACAATCTTAATCGAACAATTTTTGGTCAATATTATCAGGAGCATGCTTATGATTAGACGCCCACTTTCTAATTTCAAACCCGCCTGATTTCAATAATTAAATAATCTCATCGCGCATTTGTCTTACTTTATCTAGCGTGTTGGCACCGGTTAAAAGATCGTCAACATATAAGTCTCGTTTTAAAATTTTGCTAGCGCGAGGGAATTCAGAAGTTTTATCATTAGCTAACTGAATAATTGTTCTGATTGCTAAAAAAGGAGCAGATGAAACGCCAAAGGCTACCGTATTTAATTCATACATTTGGATTTTATCATCTTTATGCCACAATATTCTTTGAAATTTACGATCGTCGGGATGAATGAGAACTTGCCGATACATTTTTGCGATGTCTGCCGTGATTACGTAAGTAAAATCTCGAAAATTTATGAAATGTTCAAACAAAGTTGGCTGTATCGTTTGACCAACAAGCAAGGAATCATTCAAGGAAACATTATTACTAGTCTTTGCATAGGTATCAAAAACGACTCGAACATTTGTTGTACTGCTTGAGTTTTTAATTACAGGATGATGAGGCATATAAATCCCTCTTCTTGCTCGTTAGTCACCAACGACATATGTCCTTGATCAATTTATTCCTGCATATTTTTGTTATATTCGATTTTGAGCATGGGATCGTTATCTAACCGTCTCAGTAACAAATAAAATCTATAAAGTGCTTGGGACTTCGAGCTACCGAAAATAATATTTGAATCTTGAAACGGTAATCTAACTATATATCTGCCTTCAATATTACGTGTTATATTTCTAAATAATGATCTTCGCATAGTTTTGCATTAGGAGTGACTTTAGGATTTTCAACAAGTTCTTAAATTTTCCAGAAACGTTTCAAAATTGAATTAAGTTCGATTAACAAACTTTTAAACGCGCGTTTAGGTTTACCTTCGTTCACGCCGCCGGCAATGATCCACAAAAGTTGAGTCTTTTGCAAAATTAAATCACATTTATTTTTAGAAATATTTATTTGACCAATAGAATGCATAGATAAGGTAGCTCTGGAGCCAATTAATATGTCAACCGATCGCAGAACGTGAAACTGAGGATCAGCCAATTTAATATTTTTTGGAATCTCGAGCCGTTCTCGTGGAAACAGTTCATCGGGAACAAAATCTGCAATTTAAGGTACCGTTAAGAAGTTTAATTGTTTTTTTAAAATTACTAGAATGAGCCTTGAATTTAATTTTAACGCAATAACGGGATAGTGTGCAAGTGTCATTGATACCTTCTATTGGAACTGAGCATTTTTGTTTCGGCACCTTTAATACATCTACTAGCGCTTCTGTTATTAAATGTGTTGTGGAACAAAAATCCAATAACGCTCGGGCTACAACTGAATCACCGGAATTATTAGAAACATGAATAACTGCCGTAGTCAAAAGCTGAGATTTTGGGATTGAAGACCTCACGCTGAAGGAATTGAAGCCTAGTCATGCTGATTAAGTTGAACTTTTGGTGAATTCAGGCTTTGGATTTTGACCGGGTTGGTTGGACGTCAAGTCAGTGCGCCTGTCATCATGCAAAAGAGTGTGATGCCACCTACCACAACTCCTGCACCTATTAGAGTTTGTACATTTGCCGAGATGAGGACGCAAACAGTTCCTACATAAACTTTGTTCTCCCACGAAGTGCCAACGCTGCTGGACTCCCAAACCTTTAAACTCAGGACAAGCATTTAAAGGATGATTCGATTCGCATTTGAGACATGCCAAAGTCGTACCGGTTGCAAAAGTCCTAGCTCCAGCCTCAGCGCGTTGAAATTTCGGCGAAGGTCCTGCAACGTGGGAAAACCGTTTTCTATTACCCTTTACCTTAAGTTGCGCGTGCTGTTCAAAAGATCGCAACAAGAGAGAAGAATCACGTAAAAACTTAAAAAACTGGTCTAGAGTCGGAAGTGAGTGCGGTTTTAAAGTTTTCTCCCATTCCCTGCGTGTAAATGGAGGAAGTTTATCTGATACAATCTTAATCATGGTCAGGACATAAGGTGTAATCTGTATCAATTTGAGTGTACCTATGTGTTGTCGAGCAGTATCGTGTAGTGCCCTCAAGGTTGTTGCAGTGGCTTCATCTACATCTGGTAAATGCAAAATAGCTTTAATATGTCACGATGCGAGAATTCTCTTGTGTTCATAAAATTCTGCGAGCAAATTCCAAGCGTCTTGATAACTGTCTGCACTAAGCGTAAAAATTGCCAATTTGTTGGCCACGTCACCTCTCATGCAAGCTTTTGGGTATGTGAACTTGACTAAGTCGTCTATATCTGTTCGTCCATCTACCATCACCTCAAAGGTGTTCGAAAATGAGAGCCATTGCTCAGAAGAACCGTCAAAGGTAGGCAATTCAGTCACCGGTAATTTTGAAAGTTTTTGTTTTTCTATAAAAACGGTGTCATTTAAACCAATGGAACGTCCAGGCCCGGCCCTCATTTTTTCTATCTTACCAGCTAGCGTCACGTACTTGTCCTGTGTGTTAAAAAACTCGTCAAGATTTGTGTTGGTCGGTTTGATCAGTCTAAGTTCGTCATTGTAACGTTTGAAATCGGTGAATCGTTTCTTGAGCAAGTTCAAGTGATTTCTGCCTCTGTCGAATTGTAGCGTTTGTCGTTCAAGTTCTTGTCAAAGTGTTTCAGTTGAGCTTCAAAAGATTCTAATTTGGCGATTATATATTCACCACGTTTTTTTCATTGCTCAGCCATTTTAAAATATTATCCCAAATCAGAATTAAAAAATATCGTCTTAAAATTATGGTGCAATAATAAATTAACTAATCAAACGTAAAACTAGTTTATAGAATGGAAATCGACAGCAAACGATCGACACCCCTGATACATGAACATCGCAAATGGGCCTCTGTTAATCCAAGCAAAGTGCACACACCATGATGTCGATAGGCCTGCGGCAACTTTATGCTTCTCGAAAGATAGGGGTTGAATCTTATCTTAAATATATAAATGCGTTCATACACACACATATATCTAGCCTAAGGCCGAACACATATATAGATACAAAGACTTATATATTGAAAGGGGGGAACCCGAGGATGCCTCAAGGGCATCCACTATGCCGCAGCTCTACCTTGCTTGACATTAGGCGGGCTCACAAACGCGAAGCTGTGACCAGCCAGGTTTGGTCACACGCAGGGCGCCGGGGAACACTCAGAACGAGAGAAAAACAAGGTCCACTAAAAACTTGCTGTCGCTTTCCCGAAAATGATAATATTGAAATTTAAATCAGCTGGAGCAGCTACCCTTGCAAAACTTCCCCACTGCAGCAAAGTAAAGTCATGCTAACCATAAGGTATAAAGTATGAACTAAACCTAACCAATCTAAACCCAGTCTGAGGTGTATGTGTATACAGGTGTTTTTATTTTTAATGAAAAAATGAAATTTATTAGCAAGCAAACAAATGTTTAATACACTTAACCTGGTTGAGAATTTAAATTAACTGACCATCACTTAAGTTTATCAGTCAATCTTTTCTTTAATATATTTAAATAAGCTTAAATTAGACAATGTTTTAGCGCTAACCAAAGCAGAACCAACGTTTAGGGCGGAGGAGTTGCGTAAATACGCACATGCAATGCTCCTCTATCTGAGCTCGCTATAATGCAATGCCACCTGTTTTGGTGCACGCGGAGGCACGAGACTCAACGTTGAAAACAAGGCAGAGAAAACAATTACTTAATGCTACAAAATTAATGCAGTATAACTCACAGTGCCTCTAAAGCCTACTGTGAAAATTGATAATAGCGTATGAACATTATTAATGAGAGAGAAAAATGAAGATTTTATGTACCCCCCCCCCCTTTTTTTATTGAATGTCAACCAACTATACACAAATCTTAACGCATCTAAGTTAATTCGCAAGCCTCGAAAACGTACTCTGCTGAAAAATTGCCGATAAAAAAATCACGCGCGAAATTAATAATTAACGTTACCGCGTTTTGAAAACCTACTTTATTCTAAATTTTATCATCAAGTTTATATTTATTTTTCCATGAAAACACTCACACAAAAATTACGAGAAAGATTTCTTAAATATTTGTTATGCAATCGATTGCCAAAATAAGTTAAGATGACAAAATAAAAGATGGATTATTTACGTTGTTGTAAATATGCAAGCTTGGTACAAGATTTAATGGCGGCAAGGTGTTCACTTATACACGTTTGATGATTTAGAACAGGCCTAACGCAAAAATAAGAAAATGCAAGTCAGCGCAGTTCTGATGTGATAATGAGAAACTGCAAGTCAGTGCAGTTTTGACGCGAAAAATGATTGCTTTTGATGTCGAATTATTTATATGATACGATTGCATTCGATCAGAAAATCAATTACTTATCTTGTTCTGGCGTTCGTAGATACGAGCTGCGAAGATGGCCCGGCGCTTAGGTGATCCTTGGCGGGAGCGATGGCTGGCTGTACGAAGACGGCGATGATGCCAAGATGGCGGAGCTGCTGTGGCCGTTAAAAGGCGGATAGAAAGAGAGAGAAAAAGAGTCACACGCGCTCGTCGCTGCCTGCTCGCGAAGCCCGAACAACGCGTCCCAACACGTGGTATTACCAATTTTCGAGAAGAGAGAGATATCTCTCTAGAGGCACAAATTTGTTAAGCTGTGGACTTGCCTTAGGTGACAAAACCTCGTGGTTTAATTATTCACCTTTTACCTTCTATTTTTTATTGCACAAACACTTAATTAACTACTGGATAAGGGTCACGCTGAATGATACACCACATGCGGGAAAAAACCAGCGGCATAAAGAACTCATTTATTAAGAAGAAACGGATATGAATTTGTAAATGATTTACACAACAAATGTTAGAGTGTGTGCACAGAGAGAAAAAAAATGGGGTTATAGCATCAGAGCGCCTACGCGGTGATCCCATGCGACCTGCGTATGCATCGGTACTATAATTTCATGCTCTAAGGGTACGGCTGCTATGTGTTTATAGCATCACGAGTCTGTGTGCGAGAGAAGCATTCAACACTATGGATTGAGTGCATATACTCTACACTA
>JAPYYV010021684.1:0-11209 GCA_030522625.1 Copidosoma aretas
CATTCTCCATAAAGTTTTCAATTCATTGAAAAATTCTCTCCTTAAGGGGGCGGCACGATTATATTGGCGTTGGGCGGCAAAAGGCATAATCCGGCCCTGGTTTCACGCACCAACCCCCAATATTCAATCAAACATTTATGTTTATACTTTTGAAGAAAAATAAAACATCCCAACAAACATTTTTAATTTTTTAAGAAAAACCATACATTATAACAGAATCAAATAAAAGACAACTTAAAACTTTAAATCACTTTCAAGTAAATTTTTCAAAATCTTCTTTTCTAATTTTCCCCCCCTTGGCCAGTCTCAGCTAATCACGCAACGAATAAAAAGGCTTCACTCAGGTGACAATCACTTGTTTTATCACAAGATAGCGCTTTAAAACTTTCGATTACTTTGGGCCCCGGGGGCCGAAAAGTACTTTGGGCCCTGAGGGCAGAAAAGTTCCATTTTGGGCCCATGACACATGCACGAAAAGTAATTTTCCTACTTCGGGCGTTTTTGAGAGGCTGGTGCACCCTCGGTAGGAAAAAAAGCATTCTCCACTCATGTGCATCCGACCAGGGCGGTCCCTGGGCGCGAGGGCGCTTGCGAAGAAACGCCCGAGGGACTGGAGAGATGCACATTTGTGAAGAAAACTACCATTGGGCCCTCACTTTGCGCCCGATAGGGAGAAAATTTGTTTCCACGAGACATAAGTAATTCGTGTGTCTCGAAGGTCTCGGAATTTTTCGATATTTCTAAACAATATGGAGACGAGACGAGATTCGGTATCGCACAGGCCTAATTCAAAGCTTTATCTTCCCTGATACTAATATAAGAACGCGATCTAACTGACTTGTCGTATAACTTTCTTGTTTCATTTGTTTCATAATCGAATTCGAATCGTTTTATGTGCAGTATGAGAATATTTGGCAATTCAGAAAACATTGAAAATCTGGAAGCGTCACACTTTTTCTAACAACTGCTACAAAAGTATTGATTGTCTCCATGCATTGGTTCAGTCTGAGTATACGATACAAGCGATTTTTCCTAAACAGTAGTTGAAATTATAAAACGTATTGCCTTTTAGGGCAATAGTAAGTATAGTGCTATAGTTTAATGCTATTGAATTCAATACCAGAGAATCAAGCACTTGATTGTTCATTAACGACTTGAGTGATAAGTTGAAGTAAAAAAAACTTTCCGAACGAAATGTTGAAGTGTTACACTCAAAACACGTTATGCATTCCAATTTTTCCCCTGCAACACGTTAACGTTCTGTTATTGAACAAAAACTTACATCGTATTCAACAATTCAACCCATATAATATTTTTAAAAAAAATTTAAGTAATATTTTTTCATTATTTCTGTGAAACATGCGAATGTTGATTTTTTAGCCATTATTTCAATAAACAGCAATACAACTTTTTCCAAATAAAAACTGATGGTATGTTAAATATTTGTGACCTTTATACAAGTGATCCACTAAATTACTGCAATCAGTACTCATTAAATTACTTTTTAGGACACTGAGAACTTTTAGAAAAAATTCTTCGATATCTTCCTGTTCTGTAGATGTCCATACTAAACTCTTTAATACTGATTTTGTGCCAATATAACGTTTATTTGTAGTCTATAATGAAGTCTTGAATTAAAATTCATCATGAAAAAGAAAATATAAAATATCTGATTATGTATAATGTATATTAATCTGATACGGTAGATGACAGTTACAAAAAGTATATGTGTTGTATCATAGTAAGAAAAATAATTAATTAGTACTATCGTAATACATCATTGGAACACATATACACAAGAAATAAATCGAATATTATTTATTATCGAAAATATTTTTTCTCTCTGGATTCTCCGACGATCGTAATCAAACTTTGCTTGATTAAAACCTCGGTATCTCCTCTTTCTATTTTCAAATCGTGATTTTACGTTCAAGCTAATAAATATTATTGCGAAAAAATAAAACTAAAGGTAAAATTGTATTTTTAGACAGACATTTTTTATTACACTAATGAATCATTTTTATTAAATTAGATAAGTGGACATTTAAGATTGCACATACACTTACAGAAGTATCTTTTGTTCCTTTTAAATACTACTTGAAAAAATATTCTTTTTGAATTCGATTCTAGTGAAAACAGAAGTATATTAGTTTTCAAATGCTTACAGAGAAAGTATAGTAATTGGACATTCAATTGACTAGAGAGTGGGGTATGGGCCCTCTTAAATAAATAGTATTAGCTTAAAAAGTATTTGTGAGCGCTAAAGTGAATACCTGTAATTTGACAAATAATTGTTGAAGTTGAAATACCCAATTCTTTTTTTGTGCTTTAGTGTCTGAAGAGAGATTTTGTGCATGACTAAGAGCGATACGAAGTTCAGGAGTCATAAATAATACTTGTAAGGTTAAGTTAACGTAACACGTATTTCCATGGTTCTGAAACCCTACGTAATCTTCCAAAAACAATTTTGATGGATCATGTACATAAGAAAAGATGTTTAGATAATAGTAAATATTCGAAATTGGAGGCTATTAGTATTAGCTCATAAAATAAAAATCTTGTAATTTAAAATCCAGTGTCCATCTCACAACATGCATGTAATATTAAAAGAAAAAAAAACGTATAAGGAATGTTTGACACGTAGTATTGTTTTTTTTTACCCTATAATGGGTATGAAGATGTTTGAACATGCAACATCTACTGTTTTAACTACTGTGCTTCACTGCTATATGAATTGCGACTGGGACCACTAATTTTGTAGTTCAAAATTTCAAAATAGTAATGGAAAACTTATTTGTCCCACTATTTCCTATTTTTTTGCACTATTACGTGGTACAGCTGCCAGCTGCGGAGGTGCCTAAGGTAGAACATAGTCTTTTAGTTGTGCTAGTCTTCGTCCGATCACGAAATTTGATAATGAAAATAGAATCTCCAAGGGCATCCGACCAGGGCCGTCCCTATCGTCCTTCGGACATTACTTCGCAAGCTCCCTCGTGCCCAGGGACCGCCCTGGAGAGATGCACATTTGTGTCAAAAACAACTATTTTTACACAATAAGGGTGAGTACAAGAACAAGTTATGTAAAGTTTAGAAAATTAGAAAATTAAAAAAATCTCGTACTTCGAAAATAGTTGAAATTTAGTGATGATGATACATATAGCTTCTAATTTTTAATATTTTCGTATTATGTTCAACGGATAAATCTTACTCAGTCCCGCTCATATTTCATTTTGATATCTTTTCACTGAATTTTTATCCATTATCGTGTACCCATATGTATATAAAGGTTATCCAATATGCCACGAATTTTCTGTAACAAAGTATTCCGTATTTTATGCCCATTTTAATAAAATCAGGTCATATTCTATTCCAGTTTTATTAATATTGAGTCTGTCTTTAAATAAATAAAAAAAAAAATGATATTTTACAGACAGAATTACAATAAGAAAACCATTACTATAAAATAAGATCTTTTGTATCTTCCAAATAACAATTATATAAATATTTTGTACTTCTCATGGAAGTGTCGTTTAAAGTAAAGTCACCTATTATGAAATGATTTTCCAAGTGGCTCCTTTTATGGAATAGCTAGTAAATAAAAAATTATAGAAGTTTAATGACAGAAATAAAAGTAATTGAAGAATCTTTATGATATCATCTTACTGTTTCATTAAAAAATTAGGGAATTTGAAATATTATTACGTTTGAAAAAAATATTGTTATGAATGCCTTTTTCATAATAGGAGAACATTGAACGTAACCTCTATTACATAAGGCTCCTATTATGAAATGAATAAGTTCCATCTGAATAATGAGTATGTTTCATAAGAGGAACTGAATTTTCATAATTAGGTGCTCTTCTTTTAGTGTTTTCATAAATAGACTCCATTCATCGTGTTATTAATTTGTAAGTATTTTTTTTTTCGAGTCTGAATAATACAAAAAATTATAATATGATTCAGGAAAGTCTAGCATTTATTTTTATACCTTGGTTAACATACTCAAATTTATAGTGAGGACAAGATAAAATTACAAAAAAAAGTGCCTCCGTCCCCCCATGTGGCCTACCGTGGTTGTTCGTTTGACCCCCCCCCCCCCCCCCCCCCCCGCCCCCCCATCTCTCTCGACCCTTTTCCTTCCTTCTATTTTTTTTACTTTTTCTTTTTTTTTGTTTTTAATAAATAGTTCCTTACATAATTTCTTTTCAAAGCTAACTGAATTAAAAAAAGTAAAACAAGTCAATCATGCAAATCATTATAAATTGTGACTGGACATAAAAATCAATATGAAGCTCTTTGAATGCGGGGGTAGTATTGGTCCCGCTTATCCACGGATGATTAAAATACATAATTGTACACTTAATAGATACAAAGCCGAACAAAAGAATTTCAGGATACTGTATTTAAAAATCACTTTTTTAAGTACAGTATTTTAATAGTTATTTACGCAACAAGTGCGGGAGTCGGCCCTTTGCCTATTTCCCACACACTATTATGTAAAAAAACGTAATCCTACATAGTGTATCAAAATACAGTATTCGAATATCGATATGTATAAATGAGTTTTCACATACGGTTTTTATTAATGCTTATTTTAAAATACTTACAGTCGTATGAATCCTTCATCTAGTAATACCGAAATTATAGACGACTCAAATACATAATTTTTTTTTAAGATATTCTAGACAAGCATTACATAATTTTTCGTCTGAAGTTTTTCTACGAATATACACCTGCAAAACACACTTTCTGAAATGCTAATCAAGTCGTCTCTTGCATTCCGTAAAATCTTGTTTTCCACACTGCACTAGGTTTGACGAGTTATAAATAGTGTAGTTTAGTGGAGAGTATTGCTTTTTAAATAGAAAATTCTGCAGAAAAACTTAATTAATAAATTATTAAGTACGTTTCACTTTGGACATGCGTTACATTTCGGAAAAAACTTCACAGAAATATAGTTGTTTAATTAATGCTTGCGTTGAAACATTGTTGAACAAAATCACACATTTAAGATAAACTCGTATTTCGTATTCCAAAATATGTATTTAAGAATGATGTATTTAAACACGCATTTACCGGTACATATTTATGAAATATAGTATGCATGAATACATAATTTGAATACTTTGTCAAACCTTAAAAACAATGAAAATCAGGTATTAAAATATTTAAATACGAAATAAGTATATGACCACCTTTGCGCTTGTTTAAAAAAGAGCTACAAAAACATTACAAACTAATATAAACCAGTCTATATTTTTTTCTGTTTTGCTTGAATCCTAATTTGATCGTGTACTCAATAGAAATATTCATGTGGAACATAGAACTATGTAACAATAAAACTACGTGGCCGTTTGTCAAGCCCCCCCCCCCCACCACCCTTCCCCCACGTAGCCCAGCGTAGCGTTTCTCTGTACCCTTCCCTCCCCCTAAACTGGCCACATGATTTGGGCACAGCCTCTTGGGGAATACTATGATAATTCTTAGTATAATATTTATGTACCTAGTGATGGCAAGTGATGTTTAGATCATCCAAGCGAAAGTAAGCCCTAACAGATTAAAAAAAAAAATCTTATCATTCATGTCCGTACTTTCTCATATAAAATATTAAATTATTATATTACATAAAATATACTTGTGGAAATAATTTTGCTTTGTAAGCACCCTCGGCCCCTGGGACCACACTGGTCCAATGCAGACCAATGGCGAATGCAATGTTTCTTACCAAGAGCACAAAACGAGACACTCTCAAAAATTCCCGGGATTGGGAAAAATATATTTTCAAAGCTTAAAAAAAAGTAGGGAGCACATATTATACACCCACTGTAACAAAAAAAAAAACTTGTGTAACATGTATAAGACCCGAAAGTAACAAAATAACTACATAATGTGAAAAAAAAATTTAATTTATAACGGTATTATAATTATGGTTCATGATAAGCATGACAACCTTTGTCTTATATTAGTGACGCAGGAAAAAAACAATGTGTACAAAACATGCCCTGCAATTTTTAAAAAAATTTACACGGTAACATCATCTATTGTGAATAAATTGTACGTCTAATTTTTAAATTGTACGTCTACTTTTTCTCCCATTTTATATCCTAACAAACATTTTTTATTACATGGATGTGTATAAAGTTATTCAAGAATAAGTTTTAAAAAAAAGTTGAACGGAAACTTCGAAATAAATAAATATAGTGTAAGGGACCGCAAGGTAGCCCTGCTTGGATCGCACTTATGTGGCGAATGACATTTTTTCTACCAAAAGCGCACCAGCCCCTCGAAAACGCCCGAGGTCGGAAAAAGAAAATTAGATGTTTCAAAGATTTGACGTAAAAATACGATTGTACTCCCTTAAATAATATGTGTAAACAATGAAAATACTTTACAATACAAACAATAGTCTTCACTGACATTATAGCTCATTTTTTTAAACTGTAATTGTACAATAAAAAAACTGTCAATGGTATTGTTGAAATATTCAGGAAAAAATTTAGATGAAAAGGTACTGAAACCGCTGCACTCGAAATTTTTTATTTAAGGTAGCTCCCTTGTCTACTGCTCTAGTCAAGTATGAGAGTTTGACTTGTGTATGTATAGGTATATGCATACAGCAGTGTCGGTACTCTGTTACTGTCCATCTTATAACCATGAAACCGATTTTCACGTCTTTCTTGGCAGACATCTTTTAAAAATGCCCCGTTACTAGCATTTTGCAGGACAGAATTAAGAAAAACGGAGATTTTTCTACAAGTACATCATAATATGTCTGCTAAGGTTTTTTAATGTGGGTTGGAAAATGCCTGTAAAGCTGAGTTTTAATGCTCTGGCATATGAGCCATGTTAAAAAGTACAACTTTGAGCTAAAATATCTCGAGATTTTGTCCGCTCGGGGTATAAACAAGGACACCGTTGGATTCAGCGGATCAAAATCTATCAAACGTAACATATTTCATTCCGTAGGTTTTCGCAAGGGAGCTACCTTAAGTAGTAAATTTATCATGAAAGCAAGAGATGAAAGCAGTTCGCCTAAAAATAACAACTATAAAGTTCACTCGATTCTGACCAAAGACAATGTCACAATTATTTTATAATTTATTAACTGACAACTGTAACTCAGAAAAACAAAAATTTGTAGATTTAGGGTGTGCGGGAATCAGAGCAAGAGGTTCTATTGGAAAGCAGCCTTAAAGGCTAACGCTTCTGCGTATAATATCTGCTACCGGCTTCTCACTCACCGCATGCTGATTGAAGAATGTATAGCAGTAATGATTTTCTCAAGACAATCGATTTATTCGCAATTACCTACCTGATTGATTCTGCTACATAGCTATAATAATACTTGTGTGAGCACTGTTGCATTCACTGGCCGAACCATGATACAATTGTATATTGGAATACTCGATGCAGAGAATTTGCAATTCTCAAAAAACAGTCGTGTAATCACGCAAAGGTGATAATTTCGATTGTGCGGTTGAATAGTAAAAGTGACACGTAGTATGTAGCAACAGCACGACAAGATCAACTGAATAGCAGACACTACTAAAAAATCCACTCCACTCGACAACGGCCGAACGATCTATATATATCCGTGTACCTTTAAATTGTTATTCTGCTTAAAAGACTGTATACATGCGAACGGTAGACTGTTCGATCCGGATATCAAGTTTCAATCGAACTTTTCTGTGACAAGTACTTATTTAGGTTTACAACTCAACGGTTAAGTGTTTCTTGTCATTTGTACTTACTGTACACCAAATGCGCGCAACAAATAAGTTAGAGTTAACAACGCAGTGTAATTATTACTGTTCAGGAAAAGAGAAATGAGTGGTAAGCTTTCTTCTTAATTCTAAATTGGCTCCAAATACAAATTTTCTTATCAAAACGCTCGAAACCTTTTTACATCTTGTAGTGTACTGTTGTAAAACTGTTTTACTGGTAGCACCTTATATCGACTGATTCCTACAGTAAGACCTATGTTGTTTAATGCTATAGTGTACGTACACCATTTACGAAACGTTTGTGAACTTTTTTCGATGAATTACGCAAAAATAACATTAACTTTACTTTATTGTTGTCCTATCTATAAGAACAACGATCAGCCTCCGTAAATTTAGATTGAAGAAGAATACAATCTCTTGTATCAGTGCACATCTCCTCACAAGGGCATGGAGGGGTATGGCTTAAACTTCTTCCCCAATTCGATATAAAATAATGCAAATTTAAGTACATGTCAGTATATTTAAATATATAAATGAATCAACAAACCTCTAAAGATTAATTCTTTATTGTTACAGAAAATTTTCACTCAGTACAGGGGCGGACTGGCCATAAGGGAGTTTGGGAGAGTTCCCCCTGGGCCTCCCCTAGTACAGGGCAAGTTCATGCCTAAACATGAACTTTTTAACCCAATAATCTTAGGAATGATAGTCTTCTAGGTAATGCATTAGTGTAAAGATATGGGAGCCGTTTTATATCTACACCCCACGCCCAGTATAAATAAGAGTTAACAGTTGAGAAAAGGCAAGGAAATGAGGATCCCATAGTATATTAATATTTAAACATCATTTTTTATTTCTATTGTTACCCTTAATATACAAGTAAATTTTTAAAAATATTGCTTCGTAACGATAAACTTTTAATTATGTCTTCAACTGCAATTTTTTCTAAGATATCTTTCTCTGATATCATTAGCATAAAAGCTTCTAACTTGTCTTAACTCATGAAGTTTCTTAATCGATTCTTTATGAATTTCAAAAGACTAAAAGACCGTTCGCAGGCAACTTGCGTTATGGATAGGGTCAATACGTATTTATATGCAGCATATAAAGTTGGATATATTCCAGCTAATAAATTTTATCCATGCAAAATGTAAAAACAGCATAAAAGACAATTTTTACAGAACTCGTGATTTGCTAGAGAGCCTTTTTCGTCATTTTCATTTGATTCAGTGTCAGAAAATGTTTCAGTATCTTCATATTCACGTGCATATTCTTCCAAAGGAGTTTTTTTTAGATTTTTCCAGTTATCGATGAAATTTAATAACTCACTTCTTATGTTTACAAGAGTAACATCTGGTTCGAACCCAGATATTTTCTCGCACAAAAAGTTTAAAGCAGTAGATTTTAATCCATTCTTTCTTATTTCATCAAAATTTTTTGGATCCAATAAAGTAATCTCTATATAAAAGGCATTATTCGTGGTATCAAAACGATTTTGTAAAGTTAAAACGGTGGTATCGACCGCAACATAAAAAGTTTCTATCCGAAAAACATCGCATGGGTTTGAGTGAACTCTATCATTACTTATTTCCCCAGGGAGTAATTTTTTCTTCCTTGTTCTTTTTTCCGGTAATTCACATTCAATCATAGATTCTAATCCTCTCATATCTAATTTTTTATTTGCGTTCATAATAAAATTATCTGTTGCTTTTTTTACAAAATCAAACATCATCCGGAGGTTTTTTAATTGATTAATTGTTGTTTGGACCATGCTAAATGCTTTTGAAATATCTAGGCTTTTTGGTTGCAAAAAATTATATAAGAACGTCGTGATTTTAAATATAAATAAAAACATAAACGCAGTGAGAATTGTTTCATACTTTAAGAACGATTCTCTTAACCCTTTGGCATTTGCTCGTCCATCAGACTTTAATCGGGTATCACATTCAATTACTTCTAGTGTAGCAATCACAGTTACGTAAAGAGAGTCTTCAGAATTCTCGTGAGATCCAAAAACTTCTGTCAAAGCAGAATATTTAGCCCACCATCGTGTTGTTCCAGTTAAATTTATACGCCGTTTATCATTTGATGGTAATAAAGATAACCAAACATCCATTCGAGCATAAGATTCTCTAATCAACGATGCGGTTTTATTCAGAATTCCAAAAAGTGATTGACAAATTACATTTATGCTAGTTGTTTCAACCATAACAAGGTTTAACTTATGACTGAAACACCAGACATGCATGATTTTTGAAGATTCTTTAGATAACCATGCAGTAAAGCCACTATATTGTCCTTGCATGTTTGATGCTCCAGCAATTGAAGTACCTATATAATTTTTCATATCAATACCAAGAGCGGTTAGGTTACCTTTGACAATGTTTTTAAAAGATTCACCAGTAGTGCTCGCACATTTAACAACATTTAACAGTCTTTTATGAACTTTGCCTTTATACGTGTAACGCACTATGATAGAACATTGATTTTGAGTGGTAATATCTTGCGTCGCATCGATTTGCACGGAAAACATTTTTGCTGAGCTGACTTTTTAACTATAGATTTTGGAATTAGAAGTGACACAACATCAATAATGGTATCGATCGTTGTTTTGGAAAGCATAGTGATGAACTTTTCCCTGCCTGTTTTACCTGTAGGCTTTAATGTATGTTTTGCTTTACCATCGCTGATGCATTTGCGTATGTGCTCTTCTAAAAGACCGTCGTATTTTGATGAAAGCATTAAAACTACTAAAAAAATTTCCATGATCCTGCTGTGTATCTTCTTATGTGTATGCAGCTTCCATTCTGTGAGAACGATAACTTAAACCACGTTTACCTATTGTAAAAGTGAACTATATTAAATTATATTAACAGTGAAATGACCTTCCTTCACTTGAAATTTAAATAATAGCGTACCCTATTGGGACATATGTTCGAAAACGATTTAGAGTATGAATCCTTTAATCAAAGGCTGTCTTATGCAGTCAACTAATAATTAAATACTTTTCAGACTCCACCGTTCGAGAATTTATGTCTGTCAGGTGCACATAAATACGTGTTATTGTATATCTAAAAGTTTCAGTTGAATAAGGGCCGGGTCGAAGTACGGGTTCCGCGCTCGGCTACTATATATATGCATATATATATATATATATATATATATATTCTCTTTTTTTAATCACATTTATAACCCAACGTTAGCAGCGGGACAGCGAGAGAGAATATATGTAGCGACCCAGCCGATAGCTTCCCACATCGCCTGCCAGATGATTACGACACCTCTGCGGCAAAAGTCTGCGCCACAACTCGTACGTACATATACATGTATATATGTATATGCGTATAGTTACAACAAAAATAGAACTCGGTAGAAAACATGGTATTATATATACTTTTATATGTATACATACATACCTATGAGTTTCTTTTTTTTTTTTTTTTTTTTTTTTTTTTTTTTTTTTTTTTTTTTTTCTTCTTTTTTTTT
>JAPYYV010021686.1:0-11940 GCA_030522625.1 Copidosoma aretas
ATGATGTTGATAATGACGATAATGATGTTGATGTTGATGATGATGATTATGATGATAATGATAAAGATGACAATAAGGGCGATAATGATCATGATAATGATGATTATGTTAATTTCAATACTAACGATAATGATGATAAACATGACACACATGATTAGGATAAGGGTAAGGATGTTGATACGGATAATAATGACAATGATATAGATGATGATGACAATAATGATTATAAAGATGATAATGATAAAGATGATAATGATTGTGTTGAAGACGATGATGATAAGGAGGATGATGATCATAATGATGATGATAATAATGATTTATATGTTGATGATGATAATAAAGATGATAATAAATATAATTTTTATGATGATGATGACGATGATGAGGATGATGCTAATGATTATGACGCTGACAATAACAATGACGTTAATAATAATTGGGAATGATAAAGTTGACGATGTTGATGACTCTCACGATAATTATGATGATGATAATGATTAGAATGATGATGATGATAATAATTATGATAAAAAGGATGACGATGATGATGATTATGATGACGATAAAGTTAACGATGCAGATAATAATGACGATGATGATAATAATGATGACGATAGTGACGTCGATGCAAATAATAAGAACGGAGATGATTATTATAATAATGATGACAACAATAACGATAATAATGATGATGATGATAATGTTGATAATGATGTTGAATTTAAAAATTATAATAAAGATTATTATGATAATATTGATGATGAAGGCGGTGATAATGATGATAATGTAAGGATGAGATCGATGATTGTGCTAATAATGATGTCGATAAGGATAATGATGAGTGATGATGATAAGGATAACGATGATAATAATTATGCCGATAGGAATATGGATTGTGATAAAGGTAATAATGACAATGATGGTAATGATGATTAAGATAATAATGATGATGATTATGACGATAATGATAATGATGATGAACGTGATGACAATGATAATAATGATTATGATGATCACTCTGACGATGGTGATGATGATAATAAGGCCCTTGGTGATCTTGCTAATAACTATGATGATAAGTATAATATAGATTATGATAAAACGAATAATAATGATTATGCTGATGATGTAGATGATAATGATAAAAATGAGATAATCATAATAATAATGATGACGATAATAAAGAGGTTGATAGTAATTATAATGATTTCGATGATTATGTATGATGATGATGATGATGATGATGATGATGATGATGAAAATGAGAATGACGATAATGATATTAATGATGATTATGATGATGATGATGATGATGATAATGATACTGATAATGATGACGATGACGATGACAATGACGATGAAGATGTCATTGACGATGACGATGATAATGACGATGACGATGATATCGATGAGAATGATGATGATGATGATGATGATGATAATGATGATGATATTGTTGATGATGATGATGATGATGATGATGATGATGATGATTATGATAATGATGATCATGACGATGATGATGATGATGATTATAAAGATGATGACGATGACAATCATGATTATGATGATCATACTGTCTTTGATGATGATGTAGATGAGGCCGATGGCGATCTTGTTAACATTGATTATTATGATGATCATGATTATGCTCATGACCATGACGAAAAGCATGAATTAAAGGATCATTATGATAATGATAGTGATGATGATAATGATGATGATGATGATAAAAATAATATTGACGATGATAGTTACGATATGAATAAGGATGATAATAATTATAATAAATACGATGATAATGATGATGATTATTACGATAATGATGATAATAACAATGACATAGCTAATGATGGATATGATGATAACGATTATGATAATAATAATTATAATGATGATAATAATAATGACAATGATGATAATTATGATAAAAATGACAACAAGGACGATGATAATCATGTAGATTATGATGATCATCTTGATTTTGATAATAATGATGATGATAATCCTGATGATGATAATGATAATGATGATGACGATGATGATTACTTTGATGTTGTCGAATATAAAGATGGTAATGTAGACGATAATGATCATGATAGTGATACTGATGATGTAGATGATAATGATGAAGCCGATGGCGACCATGTTGATAATAATGATTATGATGATTATGATGACGATCACGACGATGACGATAAGGGTAAAAATTAGGATGATTTTGACGATGATGATGACGATAATGATAGTGATGAAGATAATACTGACGATTATGATGATGTTGATGAAAATGATGATAAGAACGATGATGATTAAATAATGGTGATAACGATCACGTTGATGTTGGTAATGATGAGCATGATGATAAACAAGTAATATACGATGTGGGTAAGGATAAGGATCATGATAATGACGATAATGATAATAGTGATGATATAGATGATGATATAGATGATGATAATGATAATGATAGTGGTGATGATAGTATCGATGATGATGTTAAGAACTGTTATGATGCGGGCGATGATGACCGCAATGATGATAATGAAAATGATGATTGTATTGAGGATATAGATGATAATGATGGAGATTATGATGATACTGACGATAATGATCATGCGGATGATGTAGATGATGAAGGAGATGATGATTATGATGATCATGGTGATGATGATTATGATCATGATATAAATAAGGATGATTAAGATGATGATGACGATGATGATAATGATGATGAAGATGGTTATAAGGACATTTACGATTAAGATGATGATAATCACGATGATAATGTTGATGTTAATGATGACGATGAAGGTGAATAAGACAATGACGATAAGCTTGAGAATTAGAATATGGATAATGATAATTCTGACGATTTGGATAAGGATGATGATGATGATAATAATGATGATTTTGATGATGATGATGTTGATGATGATGATAATGATGATGATAATAATAGTTATGATAATGATTATGATGATTACGATGATAATGAATGTTTATAATGATGAGAATTATTATGATGAATATGTTGATAATGATAATCATAATGATGAAGATTATGATGATACTGATGATGGTATTCATGCTGATCATGTAGATGATGACGATGATGATGATCATCTTGATGATGAAGATGATGATAATGATATAAATGAGGTTGATAAAGATGATGATTACGATGTCGATCATGATTTTGACGTTGATGATGATGGTGTTGATGATGATGTTTCGCGCAAATAATAGAACCAACTTTTCGATCAAACGATTTATTTGTCTAAAGAATTCTGATACAATACTCGAGCTGTTGATCATTTAAAGATAAAAACGATTATCACGCTTTTGCAACGATAAATAAAAATGTATCGTTATGACAAAAAAAAGATTACTATAGCATCTAGAAGCAAGAAAACACTTGCGAACATTTCGCAGCCTGCCGTCTGTATAAGAGCTTATGTCTTTCGTATTCCGTGTTTTCTTTATGGAAATGTGTCTCTGATTGCCCCATCGGCCAAATGACAGGACTAAAGCTACGCCGCTTATATATGTTGTAGCAGTAAAACGTTTGCACGCAAATGTAATAAACGTTAAACAATTATTGCTGACGCGTTTACAAATATTACGTGTGTAACATACTTCCTACCCCGGTACGAATCTAGCAAGGTTCGTATTACGCAAATTTAATTAATCTTCTGTTTGCTCAAATCAAGCTTCTATTTACAGTGCGTACTTCAACGACGCGAACTTGACCATCTGACCCTGGCATTACGTTTTCTACTACACCTTTTGTCCAGTAGCTTATTTCTGTTTTGTCATCCAATATAAGTACAAGATCGTTTTCTTTTAAAGGTACGTCATTTACGTGCCATTTTTTTTGCGTAATGAGTGTTAGCAGATATTCACGTAGTCATTTTTTCCAAAATGAATCTGCCAAATTCTAAACTATGCGACAATTTACCTCTGTGTTGCATTTAAATACTCTAAACTGACCTGAAGATGTGCCATTCAAGAAATGATTAGGAGTAAGGGCTTTTTCATCGGGTAAGTCGGTCGATACATGAGTAAGTGGACGAGAACTGACTGGATGTTCAATTTTAACTAATAAAGTTTCAAAAACTTTCTTTCTGGGGGCATGCTCTATTCAAACTACTGATAAAGCTTTTTTGACCAAGCAAATTATTCTCTCCCACGCTCCTCCCATATGAGAGGCTGTAGGAGGATTAGATTTTTAGATAATCTTGTTTTTAATCGCGTAATCCTCTATCTTATTTTGATTTATTTCTCGAATCGCTTGGGTTAATATTTTACTCATCCCTCTAAAATTAGTGCCATTATCGCAATATATTTCGTTAGGTTTTTCTCGTCGAGCTGAAAAACGTCGTAGTGCCATTATTGCCGAATCGGAACGTAATGAGCTTGCAAGCTCAATATGTATTGCACCCGCCATCATGCACCTTAAATGTGCGGCCTAACGTTTTTCGTGTCTTCTACCGATTCTTTTGTCCATGGGACCGAAATAATCCAACCCACAATACGTAAGCAGACGGTGACGAAAGGCAAGTCCAGCTAACGGAAGAGTAGCCATCCTAGGATTAGACGGTAGACTTCTAAGTATTTTACAAACAGGACACACACTGACTAACAAACGCAAACCCTGACGCAGACCCACAATCTAATAAGTCTGACAGAGTTCGTTTAGTACAGTGTCATGTCTCCCGTGTTAAAAATCAAAATGATACTTTTTAATTAATAACTTGGTGAAAGTCTCTTTTTTATCTAGAACAAAGAGCAGTGAAAACATTTTTGATTCTGCTATTCTTTTAAGACGTCCCTTTGCAATCAAAGTCCCTTTCTTATCTAAATTTACGTTCAAAGTTAGAATACGGCTATTTTTGGCAAATGGTTTTGATTGTTTTAAAATAATAATTTCGCTCAGGAAAGAGACTGACTGTCTTATTCTAATACAAATTTCTTTGGCTTTAGTTATATTGGTAGTGAATAGGGTATACTATGATAATGATTACGTTAAAGATAACGATTACGATGATTATGGTGATGACGATGATGATAATGACGATTTTGTTGACGATGTTGATTACAATGACGATATCGTCGATACCGATGAGGATTATGATGATGTTGACGATGTTGATAACTATGACGATGATTATGATGTCGATGATGATGATGATGCTTATGATTACGACGATGATGATGATAACGAAGATGATTGTAATGATGATTATGTCGATGACAACGATGATGTTAATGTTGATCATTATGATTATGATGATGACGATGAAGATAATGATGCTGTTGATGATGATCTATCTTATTTTTAATGCTGTTCTACGAATTTTTCATTTATCTAGCATTGTATTTTTACCATGTTAATTGCACTTTAAAGTATGGGTTGATAGGCACATGACGTTAGAGATTTCTATGTCATTTTCACTTATGTCTTTTTATATATGTTTGTAGCTAAATATTTAGCGCAATACACAAATAAAATCTTTTTATGACGTAATTTTTTTGGAGCTTCGTTATTTTTTCAAATTTGTTTCAAATTTTCAGGAACGAAAATGAACAAGTTTGATGACGATCTAGTTATTACATTTAATGCTTTACGTCAACGCAGCCTGAAAAAAGAGATAATGTAAACCCTTTTTAATGGTCTAAATCATTTAAAATTTTCTTTCTAACAACTGATTGATAAGATAGACGTCCAAATGTAAGAAATGACTGCATGATGAAGGACTTTTATAAAATCATATGCTTTTAGTATCTCTGATTTTTATTCTTCTTTGATAAAGAATTTGATGTCTCGGGAACTAAAATATGTGTAAATAAAAATATTTTTTTTAGTGGAATGTTATAAGAGCCACATTCTACTGAAATTGTAAGGTTCTTAAGTTTTTGTTCAAGAGTAATTATTATTGATCTTTTTACAATTACGACAATTTTTTGCTATTATTAAAATAAATTTGGGTCTGTCAATAAATAACGGGAGGAGGTCAAAATATACCGTAAGTGACTTTTTTTAAAGTTATAGAAAGGATTTTATGGCTTGCTGTAATAGTAAAAGTAAAAGCTGGTCAGTATGTCCAACGTGCACGAGACAACCCGATGCGGCTGTCCAGCGAGTGGTCTTGATTTCCTATGGTAAAATTCAACCAAAATAAATTTAGACAACATTTAATACGGCTTTATCTGAAAATCTGACGTTTTTCTGTGTCATTAATTTTTTTGATTTATTTATTTCACTAGTTTGAACTTAATATAGCGGTTTAATTCCGTTTCTTTATTTGTACTGCAAATTTTTGCAATAATAAATTGATTAAGGTGAAGTGATTATGCAAGTAAATTTTTGATATTCTTAATTATTTTTGTTTGTTTGACAAATTTTCAGTACGACCTGCTATATATTCATAGTTTGTTAGCAAATGGGCACGTTTGGCTATCACCGTACATTCGCTACTTTCTTTCCTAAATTAAGTCAACAGTTTGTTTACAAATTATAAATATTGAAGAGGTGATTATGAAAGAAAGCAAAAAAAAAAAAAAAAAGATGACAAAAATTTACCTGTATAGTCCCTTATCCTTGAACATAGAGTTATTTTGCCAAAACTAGCAGTGCAAATGAAAAAATGGAATTAATCTGTTATTTTCTGTTTCTAATCACTAAAACAGATACATCAAAAAAAGATAAAGACACAGGGAGTCGTTAGATTTATCAGATAAAGGCGTATTAAATGTTTTTCAAAGTCATTTTGGTCGTATTTTACCGAGGCAAATCAAGACCGTGCGCTGGGAAAAAAAATCGGGTCTTCCCGGTTACATTTGACGCACCGATCCGCTATAACTTCTATTATTACAGTGAGCATTAAATTCATATCTCTAACTTTATTAACGTTATTCTTATTAGATTTCTACCTCTACTTTCGATTGGTAGTATTATTTTTGCGATCAGAGTTGGCCCTCAGATCAAATAGTTTATTTGAAGTTTGAAATACTATCCTAACCTTAGAAACGGCATCTGCCTAAAAAACTCACCTTACTATCGGAAAAAGCAGGAAAAGATCTATCGATTAGTATTTCTAGAATTTTTGAAGCAAAGCTTCTTATGGCGCACTCTGCCTCTCCCATTATGAGGACCAAAATGAAAATTTTTCAACTGCGGTAACGGTGGCACGATAGATTTTCTTAGCCTGGATAAAAGCTTATCCACCATGCTACAAACGCATTGGGTACGAGCGTCAACCGATTTTGTACATAACGTGCAACTGTTCTTAACATCATTTGTACACTTATACTATAATAACTGATTTATTTATTATCAACTATAACATACAGAAATTTACACAAAAATAAAATAAATTATTTCAATGATACTATTCATCGCTAACTGGACGAAAAACTAATAATAGTTTGAAATTAATTTCATGATATTCGCGGTTAACACGAAAAATTTTGGATTCCTATTGTTAATAGATTGTGATAATTGTCAAAAATTTGATTTCACTTACGATGAAAAAATCGATTTGTTTGGATTGATATAGCCTATGTTTAAGGTATAGTTGTTCTCGTGCATTCATTCGTAACTGATATAAATTTAAAGATAATTGATATTTTGCATGCCAATTATTGTTTACCTATGCTAATTGCAATTGAAATATCCAAATAACTAATAAATAAAATAACAGATGTCACAAGAAAAGCATAGCAAATCATATAAATATTGAGATATTTAAAAATTGGCACGTCTTAATGAACTAAAATTTTGGTATTCAAATCCTAAAGGCATCAAAAATAATATTAGAGTCTGTTCAAATAATCCATAGAGCGGTTTTTTTACATCGATAACAAGGTCTCTTTTTCGAGGGGTGACCATATACTTTCAATATTAAAGAGTCCAACTTTATAACTTTATATCTGTAAAACGGTAGGTGCAGTCATTATAAAACTTAAACAGCTTATTTATAGAGTGTAAGAAGTTGATACACAAAGTTTTAGATATTTCTATAATGAGTGAATATCGTGAACAGTACTCTGAATTCAGAAATAACACTTGTAAAAGCTTTTTTAAAAATGCATTGGCTTTTTTTTTGTTACGATATAATGCGTAGAAGCTTCGCTTCTGTCACGCATCCGACGCGCGCATTTTTTTTGTTTAAGCCTCTTCAACTGCTTTTGAGTGAGCTGAACATCGGGTGTTTTTGGTAACAAGCGCCCTCAGAGCTCTTGGTGGCCTGTTATTTCTTGACAGACCCATAAATAGAATATGAAATTCAAAAGACTAGGATAAAAATAAATTGGTTTAAAATACTTACACTAAAAACAAGAAGAAACGAATCCAATTTACAACAATCTTAGAGCTATTCCAAAAAACTCAGATTTACACTATTTTCATCGATAAAAGTCAGTTTTAGAATAGGTTTTTTTTGTAAGAAATAAAAGTAAATTGAGGGGTTCATTTTTTGCCAGAAATAACGTTTATTTATTTCCATTGGTTGTCTGGAACGTATTGGTTCTACTGTATTTCTTTTTCATCTGGCCTAATCAACAATCAACATTACGACTTTATCCTTTAAAAGATTCATCGCGGAGCTCTTTAAAATTTGTTACTAGACCCTTTCGAAAATGGTGCTTAGAAATCACGCTGTAATCAAAGTAAAAAATTAGCTGTAGTAGTTGTAGACCATAATCTATAGGCTTATGCAAAATAAAAGGGCCTTCCTCGAGTGCTAAGAAATAAACCACATTCTTGGTCTTATCAGCGCACATAAATATTATCTTACGTACTGGCATAACAAGAAAAGAGCTATTTAGAAAAGTTATTAGATTTAACACATAGATACTTTATGCACATAGATACTTTAATAATTAACGATCATACGAACAATATTTAACAACTAACATTTGGTTTTTATATTTTTCAGGGAGAATTGTATAGTGGACGCACCCTACGTAAAAACGTATGCGACGTTAGGGTATTTATAAGTAATTGTATCTTACAGAAGACGGTCAGTTCCATGGATTTATACATAATATCGTTTTCTAACTTACGAAACTCAAGTATATCATACATTCTTAATTAAAGTAAAAAGGATATGTTATTATCTGTTATTCATAACTTACATATGATGTAATGAAGATAGTAAAGTTACTGTTAAAAAAATATTTTAATCAAAATATATTACTTGTCATCAATAAAATTGGCAATAATTATATAATCACATTTATAATTGCAATTACATGTTAATGCATTATGTGTACAAATTACTGATTTATCTTTATATATATATATATATATATATCCATACGTACACCCAGAAAAATTTAAGTCTCTTCTGACCACGATGAAAGCGACTGCGAATGATGATGGCATACTATCAACAACAACTAATAGCTGTTCTGCACATGATAGTCTCAATCTTGGCCTCACGATGTTATAGTATAACAGGGTGAATTACTCGCAAGTGCACGTGTTTATGCTAATTTTTTTAGTTGATGGAAAACCAACTTTTAAACACTATGTACATAATGTCTAGTACACAAAGAACTTTGTTGCATCAACTACTTATAAATACACATTAGTGTAAGTTTACTACCTCGATAAAAAAAAATGTATCATTTTACTTCAGCTGTCGAAAATAGAGTGGCAACAAAAACCAAAAATGTGTAGAGATAAATTATGGTTCTTTATGTATATGCTCGACGTTTTATTGCATTTGGATCTAATATCAGCCAAACTTCTTTTTTGCTAAGTGGATAATACCCTTTCTTTCAAACACTGTTTTGAAGCCAGCAATAAAACTCTGTTACTACCAAACTTCAATTTATAATAAGAATACCTATAGTTAGTTACAATGTTGAAACCATATATATACACAGTCTATTATTCAAAACGTAAATCAGGCGATTAGTAGAATATTTCAAGTTAAAAAGGTGCCTCTTATTTAAAAAATATTTCAGTACTCATTATTAAGTATTAAGGTATTAATGAAGAGTATATTGTATCCAAGCTGTATCAGCTTACAAATTTTCTTTTAATCTTGCACTAAGCTTATAGAATGACTTAGTTTAAATTTATCCAATTATAAGTGTACGTACTGCGATAGAATTTTTTCTCACTTTTTTCCAAAATTGATGCAATTCATTAATATTTAATTGAGATTCGTACCACAGAATTTTGTCAATACCGAGCCCATTGACCAATACTCTTGATGGATTATTTTTATATTGTAGTAAGTACATTTTTATAATAAAAAGTGTTGAATATCTCAAATTCTCGCTTATTATGTACTGCTTACATTTTAGCTGTATTGAAAGTATTACCGACAATCCAAATACTTTATTCAGAATATTCTTATGCATAAATGTAACTTGTTCACGATATGCTACAAATCTTCTCAGAGTGATAGCACTCTTAATATTCTAAAACAGAAAATGGTAGTTTTAATTTTAAGTACATCAATTAAATTTTTTTTGATGGATTGATAAGGTGAAGATTTATTCTGCGGGAAACAAATTTCGAAATAATTGAGGGAATATAACTCATGGAAACCCGTAATGCTGAAAAGTGATTCTAAATAATTCCTTTACACGTAATGCTAACCCGATAGGGGTTTTATTTAGATTACGAACAATATTATTTATGCTAATAGCAAAGCTATTATACGTTATACACTGGGTTATTGAGGCTTTCATAGGATCTTAGAATGCTAATCATTCATAATTTTTATGAATAAGAAGAATAAGAGTTGACGCAATTTGATGATTTCTATGGAAAGTTGCTCCTAAATTTATGGATAATACCAGAAGAAAAAAATTGAAGAAGTATTTATTAAAAATAACATAGCTATAATTATTATCAGTCTTTGCTAATGGTAATGACGAGTGCCTAGAGAGATAATATAATATTAAAATTATTAACTCTAAAGTTTTTAGAAAACCAACCGTAGAATTAGGGGCAAACTCAACATTACTTTCAGAAAGAGGAGGGTTCAATCATACAAATAGACAGACATACTGATAGGGTCGTGGGGATCGGCCACCCTGCACGTCAACTCTCCACCTCCCCCTCCCCCCCTGCATTCACTAAGATGACGACTTTTCGTAGACTAGTGGACTGTTGAGAAAAGTTTTCTAACGATAAGTCATAATTCAATCTCAATTCAAAAAAGATTTGATGAATAAAGCACTCCGATTTAATATTTTTACAATTTAGATAAATAAAATGCAAAACGTTAGGGGATAGTGCAATTGCTGAGCTTAATAGATCACAATTTTCAATAGGATTGGCTCCCACTGTACTTATTTTTAATGTTAGTTTAGTCTTTCGTTGGCATGCTACAATATAAGATATTGTTAATACATGTATAAATTTATACGATGATAAGATATTGAAGTACAAGGTATGAGGACTTTTGTGAGTTAGAAACAAATTATTTTATCAAATTTCACAACATTGCATAGTGCATATACGTGATTAAAAGAAAAACTTTGATAACTTTGCACTTCACGCTAACTTGCCAATATTCTTATCAAAAAGCTTCACTCACATCATATATCATCATTGTTCACATAATAATATTTGAAATTTACCTAAAATCATAGAACATCATATTAGAGTAAATAATTTTTTATAATAAATCTTGTTATCGTCGCTGTTCAATATATAATTAATGATGACAGTATATATCAAATTTATGCCATCTTCTCCAAAAAAACCTTGGTAAATCGTCATGAGATTTTATATTACTAAAGATATGTTGTTTGCAACACTTTTCCTCTTATACAAAATCACACGTTCTAACGAATAGTTTCATTGAAATGATTACACAACCCGACGTGACAAATGCTCATTAGATGAGACTAGTTATTTCCGATGGATTTTGGGTCGCTGAAAACGAAACCGGCCTTAGAATTGCTCTA
>JAPYYV010021692.1:0-12860 GCA_030522625.1 Copidosoma aretas
TTTATATTCGAGTGGAGGGCGCGCTCGTCATCCCGTAATTGAGTTGTTAAGCCGTGCTCTGAGCGCGCACTGGAACTGGACTATTTTTAACGGTTAATGGGGGAAATTTCGGATCCCGGTCGACTCGATTGCGCTTCGGGATAGTCTCAAGTTCTGCAGCTACTAAGTGGTTAGAAAGTGCATGGCTGGGTTGGGGGAAGGGGGTCGCTCCGTCCCTCTCTAATTTTAGCAGACAAATGCTCGGTACTTAGAGTAATTGTCCCGTCGCAACGGAATTTGAGTTGCAAATCTTATAATAAATTACCGGTAACTGTGTCGCGCGCCATTTAGCCGAGACGGGGGTGTACGTCAAGTCCTGACGGAAGGGCCGGGCTTCGTCTTCTAATTGGGCTGATTATACTTTATTTATACCCAGAGTAACGGATTCTGGGGGAGGTTTTATCGCGTTCATTTGCGTAATGTCGGCACGTACAACTTTTGACAATGTTTATTCGTTTTGGGAGGAGTGGTGTTTTTGCTGTTGTTGTTGTTGTTGTTGTTGTTGTTATCGGGTTGAAACTGATGGATCAAAAGAGAAGAAACTAAATAAAGGCTTCCTAATTTCCGTCCGTGACGAAAAACAACGTTTAGCTGAAGTGTTGCTCGAACAACCATGAGCGCATGAGCTCTTTAAAAAAATGAAATTAACGACTTTTAACGCACTCTAATCAAAAAAATGTTGCACACTAATTGTGGAAAAGTGGACTGGTACCTGTTTGACGATTACCAGGGCAGATCGAGTTTTTGATTAAATTCTTGCATTTTGAGAAAAGCAAGTACTCGACCTAGATTATCTTGAAAACGTTTTAGTTTAATTGAGAGCTAAATGTTCCGAATCGACACTCGTACCTCTCAGAGTTCTCTTTAGGACGCATGAAATTTTATTTACTCGCATGTACGTGCTCTTTCGCGAAAGTTATTTGAACGGCACCACACGAATTAAAGCAACTTTTAATGCAATCCGATAATCCGCTGCGTAGTTTTTATAAACGAAATTAAACGACTTTTGCGATTTCCATTTATAATTCACACGTTCGCGTTTTTCACACTTTTTTCCGATAACTTCACGAGAGTGCACAGCGGCAAAAGTTTAATTGCGTAATCCGCTTGTGTTTTATTTCATCTGTTTGTTTACCCAACAGTGTTGCAGCCGCAAACGCGATTTAATTTGCTCGTCGGGTGTCGCCTGCATGGCTCTCAGGAAATTCAGAGATTTTTTAATGAATGCAGCTTTAAATTTCATACCTTCGATGCTACGAGGTGCGGTAGCTCATTCGTTGTCACGGGCTTGGAGTTGATCCACCCCTTTTCAAACATTTGTTACTGTATCAAGCAATTTTTTCTCTCAAAATTTACTGTTTATCAGAGCGCTTTCGAATAATTGTCCCTCAACTACACCTCACTAAAATTTACTGCTACTTAATAATTTTTAACTCCTCATCGATTTTGTTTTTTATTTTTATTTGTTTTGACTGAGAATTTCAATTTATTTGCAGAACCGCTGGTTAAAACTTTCCAATATTTTTTTGTAAATCCAGCAACGTAAACATTTTTTTTGACAAATTGATTTGGCGATTTCTCATTGTTCAGCCAATCAACCACACAAACATTGTTCCTAAATGATGAATTTGTAATATTCTACTTTCTAATTTGTGAAAATATACTTCTTAAATGTAAATGCACTTGAATTAAAAGTACAAATCTTATTTTAAATTGAAAATAAATTTTTGGACTTCTAAATACTTAATGATTGTTTCGCTCTATTCATTTTCTGAGAGTACATTTTCTCTATTTGTAATGTCTATTTCCGCTCGGCAAAATATAAAGTATACGCGTAGAATTCGACCTGTTAGAGACCCAATAAGAGACTCAAATGTTTGTAGATCGTATCACCGTGAAACCGCCGGAACGCATGAAAAACTTCCCCCAAGTTTTTATGCAAAACCTTTACTGCCAATTCACCTTCCCGGTCAAAACTCTCGGACGCCCTAATCGTTGTTTCATCACGCCGGGGAATAATTTTCACCCGATGGTATGATTAAAAAAGCTTCTTCTCCCGCGTCCCGGCGAGACAGCTGATGGCAAGTTGGCAAAATGAGACTCGAGTTTTTGGCGCAGTGAAAAGCACGTTACCGTTCTCTCGCGAAGACAGAAAAAGGACGGCATTAGAGAGTCGAGACGAGCGTGGGCCGGAGCGGGAAAAAGGCCTTAATTAACCGAACTCGTCACTACGGGAGAAGAGAGCAGCAGCAGCAGCAGCAGCAGCAGAGCGCTCGATTCTGTCCGGCGTGGCTCCCGACTCTTGAAATTCTCATTAATTTTTTGCCCGTCGTCCGCTGCAACTAAAGCTCACCTCCACTTCCCACGCATCGGCCGAACAGCGCTCCCCTTCCGATGGCCATTAACATAATATTCGGGAATAACGACGCCGGCGAGGTGGCCGCGCGACAGTCGTGAGGCGAACTCTTTTCTCCTCCCACTTCCACATCCCCTTCCGCGCGCAGCTTTTCATTTTCCCCCGGCTTCCGGCAGCCGTATATATACTTTCGGCCCCTTGACTCCCCGACTTCTTTCCACTCCCGGCTTTTGCCTTCTTGTTTTCCGAGCCAACAGGAGTGAGCGGAACCACCGCCGCCCAGACAGAGGAGGAAGTTCGCCTCTCTCTCAATTTATCGCGTAAGTAGTCTCGTTTAAGAAAACTTGAACCGCCCTTTTTTCTCTCGCGTCTGCAGCTCGACGGTACGTCAACTCTCGGCCCGAGGAATGGTTTGTCGGCATTTTGCGTGCGACTGCGCGACGGTTGTAATAATGCCGTCGGCGAGGTACTTTCCGTCCCTCTCGAGTGGCGTGCGCCTAGCAGTGTGCGCCCTCGCGCCGTATAATTTCCACGCGATTTTGCAAGCTTCCCCTTCCAAGGGCCGCCGACGAGTGCGTCGGGCCTGTACTTAAAACTTCCGCGAGTAGGGTGGAATTATAAAAAATATCACCCCGTCGTTACGACGATAAATTAATTCGCCGAGCCAGTATTCGATGCAAACTGTGCCGGGAATCAAGTTTGACCGCACGCGAGGCTTGCGGATCGAGTTGAAAATTCAAAGCCGGGGGGGAGACACCGCGGCACTGCACATCAAACGAATGCGAACTTGGCGGTGCAAACAGCTGGAAATCTTTGCGGCAGCAAAATTTCCAATTAAACTTGACGAGCAAACTAGTTCTCCTCGCTCCGGACGAACTTGGGGAGAGTTATTGCTGAGGCGCGCGCGCGACGACGACTACGTTCGGTGTGATAAAACTATGCTGAAAAAGCGGAAGCACGAGGAAGAAAGGGCTTGTTTGGGTCCAGACGTACGCGCGCACGCGTAAGTGCGAAAGAGCGAGCACGAAAGAGCAAAATAAACCTGCCTGGCGGGAGGTCTTGACGCAATTAAAAAACTTGGCTCGGCAATTAGCAGGTGTTGGTTGCCTTGCCTCGCCAACTACTACTCCTGCGTAATACGTGTTCGTACACAATAGTACAACAGTACACAGAGGCTTTGCAGAGCTGCGCAGCGGGGGAGGAAGAAGAGAGAGAGAGAAAGTGGATCCAGCCCTCCGCTCCCTTGGACGAGCGTATAGTAGGGGCGGGGGGGGGGGGGTCCATAAAATTGCAGCACTTGAAAAAACTCCGCTCGCGTGCGCGCGTCCGGCAAATTTCGCCGGCGAGCCTTGCATAATAACACAAACCCCCTTCCCTCACCCCCCGCCCCCCCGGTTTGAACGAGCCCCTCGTGCGTAAAGACAGGGGGCAATGAAGCCGCAGGCGTGTGCGTCTCTCCGTGTACGTACGCTCATAAACACCTGCGTGCACATGCGTACGCGCGCGGGTGTGCATATAGGGGGGAGTGTTCAGCTTTTACAAGCCCCGGCCATTCGGGCTGAGAAATCGCACGTTTTACGATTGGGCCATCCAGTAAACTGTATCTTAATCTAGAGCGCTTTTATAGGCCATGCAGCAGCAGGGGAGACGGTGCGTGTGAGTACAGGGGGGGGGGGGGGGCATATATGCCGAGGGACGCGTTGCGGTGATTTATTCGCATGATTTACGCTCAGGAGGCTCGCTTTCTCGCTCTCTCCCTCATCCACTTTTGCCGATAAAACGCACGCGACTCGCTGGTTTAGAGGATTCTTTTCCTCGCCGTGGGATGTTATTTTGAAAAAATCTCGCGACGACTACTTTGCGAGCTTTTGACTTTTCATTGGTATGACACGACGCCGTGATATTCGTCAAATATTTTTATTAAAAATATGAGGGAATAATGTTTTGTCACGGCGACAAGTATTGAAATTCTTTTGATTGACAAAACCGAACCTTTATACCATACAAACTCTCATAACGAGTGAACAGTGAAATATCGAACTGTAACATGCTCCGCCAACATATTTCAATCAAAGAAGATAAAGCTAATTGGAGGAATGCATGAAATTTAATAATGGAAATCAGAATGTTCATAATGAATGAACTCGAATATTTCGAAAAAGTCCTATTACGTTAATGAATCCCTAATTGCCAGTGCGATTCAATCAGAATCAATCATCTGAATATTCTCATTACTGTCGGACAGCGTGAATGTAGCAGGTAAGATTATTTTCAATAATCAGTATTATGAAAATCATACTTGATTTATCAGAGCAAAAGTGTGTCAGTCGAAATTTGCTTGTTTACTACAATACTCGTATCAGCGATCATTTAATTTTTCTAGAGACCATTACATTTAAATCCTCCCTAAACACAGTAGCGATAATATCATTGTCGATCATAACCGGTTCAGTTGGATCCCAAGGAAGACGGAAGGAAAAAACTGCAAAACAGCCGAGCGCATGATGAAAAATGCTAATCCTGTTTACTTGCTTAACTGAGCGAGATAAGCAATAATCCGAGGGGGGCAGAGCAGCAGCAGCAGCAGCAGCAGCATGAGCCGTTCGCAAATTTGAAAAACAACAAACAGAGGGGGCGAGCCTCGCGAGCTTCCGTCCGATGATAAGCGCTCGCAGCCCGTAGTCTGCCAGGGATCGTTCTGTTGCCCCAAACAACGGGAAGGCTTTTTTCTCTCTTTCGCTCCGATTTCTCAACGTCCACGAACTACGTGATACCGTACATAAGGTAATGACTCGGCGGGGGGGGGGATTAAACTGGGCTTTTTCGCGCTCGAATTTTCCGCGCGAGGCACTCCCTCTCGTGCGCTGACCTACTTCTACCGCCACTTTTATTACGCGCAGTGAATCCTTTTATACAGTGCATACGTGCGTACCCTTATCCTCCCTGCCGATTTCATAGTGTATCTAAAATACGCTCGCATATAGGTCGTTACGATTTGCTGAGAGTTAACATTCTGGTGTTTCCGGCAGTTATTCGATCTAACGTGGTGGGGTGACTGTTGGATATGTGGTCCGGCTGTTTTCTGGATCTTATACTTCCACGCTCGAGGAAGAAAGTTTACCTTTTATAAATATACCTATAAGTTTTCCTGAGAAATCTGATGTACGATTCATCCGTAATACATCATATTATCACTTTTGGTCCCTAAAAAATTGTATCTTCTCTCCTAAAGACATTACAATTTTAGAAAGTGATTCTTGACTTGAAAGCTTGCATAAATGGGTTGGTCCCATTTTAATAATGATAAAATCAAGGGTGAAAATTATCAAGGATGTCATGAAGTTTAGTCACTGATGAACTAGTTAACTACACTTTATATTTCAAATTAGAGAAGTCAACGGTCAATGTATAAGAATTAGCAAGCATAGATTCACCAGAAAATCAGTAACAAAACTTTCACTGGTTTAGTTTTAGGGGTCAGTTGAGACTAAGAAATTTACGATCTGTGCACATGCTTGTGTTGTGTAAGAATTGGGAAGTATAGACTAGTTTGATACTAAATAAACTATGTAAGAAATATATATTAATTTTCTCTCTTACAATGAAAATATCTGACAAAATGACTATTCTAGTGAGATATTAAAAACATGCCAAGTATAATATTTCAAGAATTTATAGTAAAAGAGAAAAAAAACACGTAATGAAAAAATGATGAATATTGATAGCAGACGAAGGACGTCGATCAATGAAATTCATAAAGCACCTCGTGCTCACTTCGATAAAGTCGATATAAACTCTCGAGACAAGTCCTTATCACGAACGCCGCCTGTGTCTCATACATCTTCCACGCAGCCTTGACTCAGTGAATATTCGTCTACCGATTGAAATAAATTTCTTTGCGTTTTCAAGTGCTTCATAACATTGAATTAAAGTGTGTTAAAATTTAAATGTGAAGTTCGAATTGCTATTTTTTTATTAAATACATTACAGGTGTATTGAGAAGCGTTTTAAAAATAACCAAATTGATCAATTAATAAGTATTTTACCAGTTCTAGCCACTTGAACCATTTTTTTCTGGTTTTTTTTTTTTGTAATTATTAACACAAGATGACTGCAAAGTGATAAACGTTTCTGCCATATATAAAACACCTTTAAGCTTGTTGAATCTGCGACAGGATCTTTTACGTTCTGTAGCCTTCACACATACATTTTTTCCCGTTCAAAATCTCTCGATTCGATAGAACTGGTCCAATAGTTGGTATAGTAAATCGATTCGGTTCTCCATCAAATCAAATAGTCATAAACATCTCTGTGGTGGAATTCGTAAACGCGTATATAAATTTGAATAACACGCTTGGATTTACAGTTAACGTCCAGGCGTAAAGTTTCAAAACGAAGGTGGCACACTCCGTCGTTTCGGGGATTCATGGCCAGGCCGGGCTCGCTATTTTTCATCGCGCGCGAAGCGATGAAAAAGAAGGACAAGTAGTTGCCGTGCGCCCACAAAGCGAGCAATCGGGGTCGGCTTCAAAGGAGATAAAGCTCGAGTTTCATCGATGGCCGGGCCAGCCGGCGGCTCGATGCCTGGCCTGCTGTACGCTTCGTTCGTTTCCTTTTTTAGGTCGTCCGTATAGTGACCAATGAAGAACTCGGGCCGTGAAAAATTTGATTACGTGGAAAAAAAAAGAAAAAGTAGCCTGGCTGGTCCACTCGCGTCCTCCCTTTTTATTTTTATTTTCTTTTTACAATCAAGAGAAAGAAGGCGAGCTCCCGGGATCAGAGCGGATCGCAGCGGGGAAAGGGGGGGGCATGGGCTCGCGGCCACGTAGCCGACGCAGCCCCGGAGGCCAACTGCTCGCTCCTCCGGTATACGCGCCGAGTTATTTCGCGGCCCGAATCAATATCGAAAACCACTTTCGCGCGGGGGCTCCCCGCGCGCCGCTGAATTGATAGCCCGGGGAGCGCTCGTCGATCCTCACGCACTTTGTATTATTTCTGCCGCCCCGAGGCAATATTGCGCCTCGGACGCGCGGGGCACCGGCGTCTTCGCGAGCTGGATCGAGCGAAATGCCCGCGATGAGTTTGAGCGAGCGCGGAAGGCTCGCTGGATGCCACGAAGATGAATGACGATTAAGGATGGGCCGCGCGCTGGTTCCCTCCCCCTTTGAGTGATGAATGGCTCAAGATGTTCATTTAAGTTGGTAAAGTTACTTCGGGAAATGAGGGCTCCGCTGTAGTTGTAGCACTGTGAGATCGGGTTCTTATTTATTAGCCTTATTTAATTTAAAGTTTTCAATGTTGACGCGGGTTTTTTTTTCAGTTCGATGACGCTGAAGTTAATCATGGGAAAGTCGATCAAGAGGATACGACGTTTCGAGCAACTTTTTTTCGTTGTCGAGTGAGTATTGGAGAAAATGATTGTCCGATTGATTAGCGGGAAAAAAGAAAATGAGAAAAATGGGTTTAATGCAATATACCAATACTAACAATGTAGTACTTTCTCGAGTACTTTTACGTACGAACGAATATTTCAACTAAAGTAAAATTGTCGAATGAGTCGCGAAAAGTTATTCAACTGCTCTCGAGGTTTCGAATGTCGAGAATAACCGATGACTGAGTTAATTGAGAATGTAGAGGTATTAATCTCTTTTGAAACAGCCTTTTAAGCTGATTATTGTGAGTTTCGACTGTACTCTTATTTTACGTTTTTATGCTATCAACTCTCGAGAGTTCTCTCCTTCCGGATACTGTAGCTCACCAGAATATTTAATAATATTGAAAAAACGTCATTAAAATTTTATCGTCGACATCAAGTCTCTTTATAACAATTGGCTATCCATGAAAGTTTAAAAAAACGATTTTTTCTACCTCGGGCGTTTTTGAGTGGTTGCTGCACCCTTGGTTGGAAAAATAGAGTTCATCGCTGATGCGCATCCGGCTTGGGCGATGCACATGATTGACGAAAACTACTATTCTTTGTCATTGTACTTAATATGCCAACCGTGTGGAATATTTTTTCATCAAACGCTCCAATCGTCGCAAATTAACGAAAAAACCAAAAAAAAATTCAAATGCTCGATCGGAGCCCGGTATTTTTTAAAGATTTTCAATTCCAATCACACCTGAATCGGCTTGCTATCCGCATTTACAATGCTACTACCCAACGAGCTGGCACGACGAATGTTTTTTTGCTGAAAACAAACATCAAACCTGAGTTTTTTCAAGCAATTAATCTCTCTCTATATTTAGTCGTCAAAAAAGAGAGGACGAAATTTCAGTACTAGCCAATCAGCGAGAATCAGCATGTTTTTTCCCGCCCAACGATCGGTACCTTTTATTTCAGCGTATTCACTCGCAGCGAGGGGAAAAAAAAATATCCCCAAAAAGCATACGTAATTCGACCGCACTGTGTTTGTCATTGAATCCGAAACGGTGCTGTATTGAGTTGATCGTTCGAATGGCCGAGGTTCAATTTGTACGGCCAATCAAATACACCCCCCCCCCCCCCCACACAATGAACGATCGGCGTCCTTCGCCCTTTTCATTACTGGTTAACGTTGAACTGTAGATTCTAAACTTAGATCGCATGATGAAAAAAATCAAACCCTCGAACTATCAAAGCGCAAATAAAACCCCGACGTCCAACATTTTACTACCTTTAATGAAAAGATTCTCGCTCCCCAATATCGAGCGAATTTCGCGTAAGAGTCCATAGCGAGAACAAAAAGGAGCCCCGACGATTATTCTCGTGCATGCACGACCAGCGCGACTATTGTTTTTCTAATTTTCCGTCCCACGAATGACGGAGAAAATTCATTGTGTGCTCGTAGCCCAGCCGCTGCAAATGCCGGACTCTACAATGCGTTCAGGACACAGACGGCTGTACGGAACGAGCCCTCCTCCCCCTTGACCTCCCCCCCTGGCAGACGCATCGGACTTGCCGTTAATTAACCACTTAGTGCCTCGAGAGAGGGGGAGAACAGACCAGGCATCGAGGGGGGCAGAAGGGAGGGGGAGGACACGGTGTAATGGCTAGAGCCGAATAGTGTCCGCTTCAACTATGAAAATAATTGGATGGCGCAATTTCATCGACTGCGCCCCCCCCCCCTTTTCTCCTGCCCCTCTTGACCGTTACCTTTGCCTCCCTTTACCGTGGGCACTAGTTTGCATGCGCGTACGCTTATTGTTGTAAACTTCGAGTCTCCCTTTCGTTTGGTTTCGCTGCCTCTGCGCACTTTGTAGTAGTACGTCGTTTGCCTGCCGATGTGGCGTCAATTTTAAACACACCGAGAACGTTTTGTGTTATTGCAATTCAAAAAAACTAATTAAAAATGTTAATTTGCCTCCTACAATATTTCATCATAACAAACAATGCTTTCACCCACGCTATGACTATTGACTCTGTAAAAAAAATTCTCATCTTAAAACGAGGCAGACATACATTTAACGTCAGGTAAGAGTACGAATCAAGCTTCTGGGCGACTACCCTATCTCAATTTATTTATATCCAGATGAAATCAAATTTGGTGGATAACTTCGTGTTTATACTAAAATATCATGGTTTGTATTTGAAGGGGTTCTATTGAAGAGAAAATATTTCTAGCACCTTCACAGAGCTTCAAAAGTAAGATTTAACATCAGCATCGGTCTTTTTCATTTGCTATGTCGCGACTACAACTTGAATAGAAAATTTGTGAAAAAATATGCTATTTTCACACAGAACTAGGGCTTCACAAGAGTCAAGAGTAATCTCGACAATATTCATTACAATATGTGGATCAAATTTTCAGGACAATATCAATACAAATCTTTGAAGAATATTGCCTTGACTTATTCGATTTTTCATAGGTAGAGCATTCGTGTGAGTTTAAAAAAAAAAATTGAGTTAGTCAGTAAAATTTGTATTAGTACATGATATAATTTTACACTTATTTATTCATTCATTATGACTGCGTATATTTAAATTATGTCGTTTATAGAGAAACATAACATTTTCGGACGGTTTAAATATGAACACCACGAATTTTGTCTTTTAAAAAAATACAAATAAAAGGTCCAAGTAGGCTGGCCACAAATTAGGTGATTATTGTATTTATTTTCAAGTTTTTAACTATTTTCTAACAATTTTATTATTTTAATAATATGTACATTTTGGGGAGCGTGGATATAATTTTTTTTCTTTTTTAATTTTTTTTCGTTTCTTAAAACCTATTATCATTTATAAAAAGTATTTTCTTTTGGCAACATCATACAAGAAAAATATGAAGTAAATGATTTTGAAAAGATTGTAGGATACGTTTGCACATATGATTTTTCCCAAAGCCTATTTTTTTTTTTTGAATTAAATAAAAAAGACAGTAACACGATTTTGTATTAAATTTAGTACTTGTTGTTCCAATGAAAAATTTTGCCAAATTATTCGACAAAACCAAGACAATACAAGATACTTCTGACTCAAGACGAAGAAAAAATCAATTTTTTGAATATTTTTCAAGTGCATTGCAATATTTATATATAACAGAACATTTTATACAGAGAGAAAATATTAAAGAGGTGTAAATTAATACCCTTGTTTTTATATCAGCAGCAGACAACACCATTACAGGATACTTATCTAAAGCTCGCCTAATTTTAACACAAATACAATACGCAGATCGTTAAAAGCACGACAAAACCAGTACGTATGTATACATTGTACACAACCCAAAAAACACTCAATCCACACGTACCCGCTCGAACGAAGAATATAAGCAGGTACAGCGATAATAAAACAATTAACTCCGTAACGCGTATTAACCTTCCCCGGCTCCGAGGCATCTATTATTTACCCGACAACTTTTTACGGGCCCGGCTAACGAATTGTTAATTAAAACCCAGCAGAGCGAGCCTAATCCGCCCCAGCCAGCCCCGACGACGAATGTAAAAAAGGGGGGCTGTGGCGGTGGGCGTCCCGCATGAAATTGCGCCCCCGCTCGGCTGGAAAAAACCAAATTCATCCGCGTCCGGTCGCCGAGAATTCCCTCCCCTCCCCGACTCACCTCTTCCGGAGCCGGCAAAAAGTCCGACGACTCCGAACGCTTCGGCACTCGGTTGGCCGGATTCGCTGAAAAAACGCGGGGGAGAACGACGCGGAAAGAAAGGGAGCCTCGGAAACCTCACCCCCCCCCCTTCCCGCATTATCCAGCTGGCGCTGTGGTACGGGGCGAAAGGGAGCAAAAGAACCACCGCCAGGGCGGAAAATCGCACCGGTAGTGGGCATCTGCAGCAGAGGGACGACGCGATGGCGATGGGCGCTCGTTTTCCCGACCGGCCGGACTCGTGCGTCGTAAAATCTCGTGAATCTTTACGTCAACGCGGGAAGCCGACCTCATGCTCGTCAAAGGTACTTCGATTTTTCTCCTCCTCGGCGAGAGATCGGATCGTTCCTATCGCGATTCGGAAGGGTACGCCGAGCGCACGTGTATCCTGGGGTAGCGTTTTTCCCAGCCGCGCTGAAACCAGGAGCCACGACCGTCTCACCCTATACTTCCACGACGACTGCTCCCTCTATTGTTTGCCATTTTTTTTATCACTGCCCCTCACTCTGACACCCCCTTTAATTTCAAGGGTCGATGTTCTCTTTCATCTCCGCCCGACTCAGCTCCCGCGTCGTATCGCTGCTCTCCGCTGCTCGGGGCGTCTTTTTTAAGGCGTGGCGGTGGAGCAAGGCTCGAGAGTGATCGGTGCCGTGGATAGCGGAACGAGACGACTGATGTCTGTTGGTTTGTTCGTTCCTCGGCTCTTTTGTCTCCTTATCGGCCTCGGCGATTCATTTGATTCGCCGTGAAACGCGCTCTCGAGCTTTATCCAAGGCAGTGTTTTCAAGTTTGAGAGCGGCAGAAAGTGCTGCGGACTTTTCTTGCTTTTGGAAGCGGTCGCTCAACCTGATCGCCGCTCAAAGGACACCTTTGAGGTTTAGTATTGTTTGAAAGTGTTCGACTTGATTCTGAAAGGGCTGAAAGTGAATCGTCCATAAATTACTTTTCATTTTTTTCGATGAGAGAGCGCCGAAGAGCGCCCATGGGTTTTTGAAAGCGCAATGAAATAAAAAAACTTTGCTGCAAAAAGAGCGTGGTGGTATTTTTTTATCGCTTCTCGCTCGAAGAGTCGAGTCTTATTAAGCTCGTAAAAAAACTGTCGAGCTGCACCACGATAGCCGCTTAATATTGCGTGGCGAAGGGGGAAAAAAATATAGCGAAGCCTCCATCGAGGGTATATTATAGTTTCTCGCAAAAGATCCACTGCAGCAAAAAAAAATTACACACAGTAAAATCACGCTGCGTGATGGTCCATACCGTCGACGCGTGGTACCTTTTTTTTTTTTTTTTTTTTTTTTTTTCTTGTTTTATTTTTTTTTTTTTTTCTGTTTTTTTTTTTTTTCTTTTTTTTTTTTTTTTTTTTTTTTTTTTTTTTTTTTTTTTTTTTT
>JAPYYV010021694.1:0-10259 GCA_030522625.1 Copidosoma aretas
TTCACGGTTTCCGATAACGCGCGGCTGAGAGATTTTTTGTTCTCCCCCGGGGAACGCATGCGGTACGCGTTGTGCCAGTGAGCTCTTTTGCCGATTATAGGTGCACCTGGTTTTTGAGGGGAAAGAAAAACAATCACTAGTTTCAAACTCTTGCCTCGAACCTTTCCCAAACGAGAATCCATCACGATTCCGTCGAAGATGCGCACTACGAAATATACATTTCGTCATCACACTCGTGCACTGTGACTCCGCGGAAGCGCGACGAGACAATGAGTCCGTGCAAATTCATTCGTTCCCCGCCGATCCGAGTCAATTTACAGCGAACAACGACGAAAGTTGACGGGCGCGAGAAATCCCAAACTCCCGGGCGACATGTATGCGTATATGTAATAACCGCGGCGTGCACACTGATGTATAACGCGGGCCCTGTACCTACGCGCGAGATCTTCGCCTCCCCGACGCACCGCCGCGATTGCCTCTCTTCCCTCGTCCCCCGTACATCTTTCCCCTCTCTTTCGACACTCGACGTCGACGCGCCTCAACTAAATTTAAAAGTATACCCACGCGCTACTCGCCGGCTTCGACCCCCTCGGCCGCCTCCCTTTCCTTCTCATCGCCGCCGCGCGCGTACGCGTCCCCCTCTCTCTCTCTCTCGTTTTACACACACGCACAGACACATTTATGCATGCATGCACATACACGGCTCCTCCTCTGTTACGTTGAGCCGCTGCTCGTACACTTTTGTTCGGGATGGGGGAGATCGGTATACATTGCAACGTACGGGCACGCCGCAGCCGCTCTGTTGGTACACGGAGTGATGTTCCGCCGTCTCGGAACAAAAGAAAGAAAAGAAAAAAAAACCATCGGTCGGCCACAAGCGCCCTGTTAATTAACGCCTGCATCCGCAATATTTCAGCAGGTCTCGATCGCCAAAACTCCGTCGTCGTCGTCGTCGTCGTGCTAGATGCAGATAGATCGCCTCGTTCTTTATTTCGATCGATCGAAACTCGCGCCGACACACCAGGCGTCGAATCGGTACAACCGGAGACGATCATCGTCGTCGCAAGCTCGGCGAGTATCGGTACATCATTATATCTTTCGCCGCCGCGGAACGACACTTTTTCCTCTCTCTCTCTCTCTCTCTCTCTCTGCCCCTGATTTTGCCAAGAATGAACGAAACATGTATGCATAGCTAATATAGGAGCAGCGCGCACCAGAAGAAAATTCATCGAGCGGCGCCCATCTACTAGAGGCACGACCGCGCTGCTGGTGGTACGTACAACGATGTACAAAACACTTTGAATACGAGGGTCGACGCTGCCGTTATTACTGGTCCATCCGTCCCGCATCCGCTATATCATCCGCACCATCAAGAGCGAAGAAGAGCCAATAGCCCCCCGACACCCGTCGCACGCCGCACAAACACGCACTTTTGTATAATATTATATATACCCTCCTCCTCCACTGGCCGCGCCACTCTTCAACGCTGACAGCCAGCACGCGACTGTGTGCATACGCGTTTGCGTGGCCCAGCTGCGCTTCTGCCGCTGCCGCCGCCGCCGCTGCTGCTTATGTAAGCTCGACCGTACGCATCATGATACATGCCGTGTATAATAGCGCGGCGGCGCGCTGCACCACTGCTGCCGTGCCGGCGCGTGTACTATGCATAATATATATATATGTGCAACGAAGCGACGACGAAAGCTCGAAAGCCCCCGCCGATCGGTATCGAGCGCTGCTCGTCGCGGGCTCCCCTCCATCCGCGATCGGGCCCCCCCCCCCCCCGAGGTGCCTTTTCCCTCCGCCGCGCCGTGCTCCGGCCGAGGGCTCGCGAAGCGCGGCTCCCTCCTGCGTGCGTTGCGCGTGCTTTTCGATGCCTCGGCGCTGCGTTCGCGGTCCGTTCTTCTTTCTTTCAAAGCCGCAGAGCCGAAGCCTCGGGACCGGTGATTCTCGTGGGTGGGCCGGAGAAAAATTTTCGCGGCAGGAGGGGCCGGGGGGGAGGTGGGAAAAGTCCGAGCGCTCGTCGGCTCGGTCCGCTGGTCGGCGGCCAAGGAAATCATCGTCATTGCTCTGTTATTCCTTCCCCGACGCGGTGGCGAATATGGCGCGCGGGCCGATGTATCGAGTTGCGGGCGGTATCCTTACGAGCGGTTGGGCTGGTGCATCGCCGGGCCGTCCCGATGGCACTCGATTAGAACATCGCACGCTTATTGTGCTTTTTTTTTTCGGCGTCGCTCTCTGCTCGGGTCGGCTATTATTGTTATTATTATTATTATTATTATTATTATTCGGGGCTCTCGTTGCTCGAGTCCCGAGGATAGTATGCTTTTGTTGTTATGATTATTATCATCATCGTCGCGTCGTTGTAGTATACTTTTTGTAGAGTGCGCGTGAATATGATGTATAAAACGATTGAGAGCTTGAATGAGCCATGTTTAATTACGTAACTCTGTTGTGTAGGGTGCCCGGATGATTGAGGCGAAATCTCTCGGAGACAGATTTTTTAGAGCATAAAGCATAATGACCCGAGATGACGATGATATCGGCTCCGTTATTGTGTCGGTCAATTGCCGCTTGCGCTGGTTCACGACGTATACAGACTTGTTCTTCTTCCTAACGTGTATGTTGCTGTCGTGGTGGCACGATTTGACTATTATAACAATTCATCCCGTAATTGACACATATATTGTATACATGTGTATACATCATACACATCGCACGTTAATCTTCCACTTGAGGCTTGCTCCTCCTCCAATCCATAGGTCTTGCTGTTGTTTTCTTGACTCGTCGTTGGTGAACGTTTTTTGGTTTTTTTTTCCGTAAGATTTTTCACCTCAAAGAGTTTCAAAGTTTCGTAACGGCATTTTCAAATTCGTAGCAAATATTGTGCTTCTCCGAGCCTACACCCACAGTCACTCGAGCGACCGCATATCGAGGAGGATAAATATTAGCCCTGGGTAAATACGTCAAGTAACTGTATAATACGTGTGACGTATGCATGCATCTTCAGAGATCTTTGACTCTCGAGATGGCAGGTTGACTTTTAAATTGAAATGCTTAGCAGTTTTGACTTTTTTTTCTTTTCTTTTTGGTCCCAATGCCGAGATTATTTATCTCATCCTTTTTTACATTCAATCATCAGTTTTCTCGAATGAAATCGACATTCATCATGAACAATTCAATGAAGTTTGGAAAATTAAAAAAAAATCATAACTCCTGATTATGAAATGAGGAAGCAACTATTTGTGTCAGCTCATACGCTTTCGCACGACTAAACGATACAGCAATATACACTTACATATATTATGCGTGTCATTGCATCTCATCAATTATACCCGCACAAAGAATCTTCGTTCCCGTTCCACGCTAGAGTAGACGATATTATACTTTGCGCGTTCGTCTACGCGTAGTTTACCACTACCCTTCTGCGATCAAACGTTGATAATTACAGGAAGTATAGATACTTTAAGTTATTACGCCCCTCGCGTACGATAAATGATACAGTGCTCTGATAAAAATTGATCACCTTGTGTGCATACACACACCCCGTACAAGCGAGCGACGATTTTCAGACACTAAGTCAGCGAATAAACGGGATCAGCAGAACTGTCCAAAAACTTGACCACTAAATCATCATAACCAATCGACGGCATAAGACGGTATTGGGCGCACTCGTATAAACAAGTCCTTTACTGGTAAATATAGGCCGAAAGCAAAGAATAAATTTCTTTGCTCATTTTTTTTTTTTCATCGACTAATTTTTTGATCATAACTAGCATTTTTAAATTGAGAAAAAAAAAATTTTAACAGAAATTCAATTTCTAGTAGACCCACGATGTACGCACACATAATACAAATCAGGATAACTAAAGAGTGAGATGAAAGAGCGAGGAAAGTACTCGAATGATCGCGTTCGGAGTGCTTGCAAGCTGCAAATATTACGGCCTGCAGATCTTTTGATTCCAATCAGGTGATGGAAGATTTCATTTTTCTGATTCGCCGCACGAAATAAAACTCTTTCGAAAAAAGTGGGTGAGCTATTGATTTTCCATCGAGCTTTCGACTCTATCGGCGTCCTCCAACGCTACTATACTATATCATTGGGCTTGATAGAAAAAAAAAAAAGAAAGAACGACAGGGACGTAGTCCAAAGTTTGATGGCACAGCTTCAAAACCGTTTCAATAGTGGTCTGATAAAAACAATTCTCACACGCGTAAACCATACACTTTGAGCCAAATTAATCAGACTCCAAAGTAAAAAAAAAACATCGTTTCGCGCGAGAAGCGCAGAAGAGCCAACAACAATAGCCGGGCCAGACCGGCTAGCAGCTGTTATCAGTTCAACGTCACGTGGCTCTCCACTTGATGATGCGCATATTCTTGATACCCATAAAATCTGATCCGCTGCATGCAGTCACCACCTCCAGTATTAGGCTGCGGCAGAGATAATAGTGCGGGCGTGTACGTGTCCCGTTCGAATCGTCGATCTATTGTACGACTCTCAAAAAAGATTCTCCGACAAGGTTATAGAGTTATCACTATAGAGCCCCGAGATATATTTAGTCTCACTATGGATGATACTTGTGAGTTCTGTGTCCATTTACTGCGATCAAGCTATAACGAAATTTTTTTTGCGTGCTGAAATAACTCAAAACTCGTAGTGCACTCTGCCGTAGCCACAAGACTGATTTTATCGTAGTTGCGGTTATCCACGGGCAACTAGACGTTCGCAACAACGATTATATTTAATTACTCCACGCTCGTGGTCTCGCTTCCAATTTGTCCAACTTGCGTGATCACACATACGAGACACACGCGCCCACAAAATTACTTCACGCGAAAACCATTTGATAACCACGAGTTATAAAACTCTCTCGAGGATTGACTCGGGGATGGTCGAGTTTTATAGCTCGTCTTGCAAAAAGCTCCGGCAGACTTTTAGAGCTTATCTTACATGCCACAAAAGTCAGCCGAACGGCCTGGGATCGCGCGAGTCGATAAGAAACAGAGTAGGAGAGAGGAAGGGGCGACCGAGCGTTATACGTATCGATGTAGAAACGAGAACTCGTAAACTTCGAGGCCCGTCAGAGCCAACCACGATTAAACACACAAGTGTGTATATACACGAGTATCTGATGTAACCAGTCACAGTGTGCATGATGCCTGTACGTAGAGATGTATACTTGTGTGTTTGTCACTGAATAATTCATTCTTTTTTTTTCCTCTATACGAAAGAACGTAACAAGACTCGGCGCTCTTGTGAATCAACCATCTAGGCGCCGTCGTTTCGCGTTGCAACTTCATTGTGCTGCTTTGCTTCCCTCTTATTTGAACGGAGTACGGGGTATGAGTCTGTGGAACTCAACGATGGTAATACAACTAATATGCAGACGTAAGCTAAATGATACAGACACGCTCTATATCGAAGTCTTCAGAGCAACAGTTGAGCGCATGGCTCGTGTGTATTATATAGATATTTGCTCGGATATTTGGACTCGAAGTTAAACTTCAGTAAGCTCAAATAGAAACTTTAGCTTGAGAAGTCGTGTGGGGAGAAAGATGAAAACAAAAAACAAACTCCTGGTAAGAGACCTGAATGCTGACAACACAGTAAACTACAATTAATCCATAACAATAAAGCTCTATGTAGTCAAACCAAAACAGTACATTCCATATGATATCTTGTATGTTAACTTTTTCGATGTTAATAATTATAAAATATGTTTAAACGTAACAAAACGTGATATAAGACAAAACATACTTGGTCCAGAAATTGGAGACCAAAACAACGACAAAAAGTCCAAACAACGTCTTAAAATCCAGAACCAACACTTTACTGGTATTTTTACCAAAAAAGAAAGTTTGGCTTAAAATACCATCAGTAATTCTTGTTGAGATTTTCTTTTTATGAAATGAAATAAATCATAATGAGGTTTCGAGTCAGGAAGTGTCAATTTGAGTCTCGCCACGCTTTGAGCCGGAGGACTTGGCACGTTAAGATAAACAGAGACAAGCCGTATACCTGCACTCTTTTCACTAAGTGGTAAGAATACCATGACTGCATGTGGTTGCATAAAGAAACGCTTGAGATCTTGAACACAATCCAAAAGCACGAAGTGACGTTGTTCTAAAAAAAAAGTTTCCTCGAAAAAACCGTGTGAAAAAAAAAAAAAAGAGTCGTGATTTAAAAACGTAACCCCTCATGAAATTGTATGTGTGTCATACAGAGATATTTTTACCCAACGAAAATACAAAGTAACTCGACGCATGAAGTAACGAAAGAAACGGTCCCCCGTCCGAGTTCTATTTCCGGCGTTTTTCCCACAAACGAGGCGATCCAACAACCATTTGGTTCGTACTAAAATCCGTCGGCGCGCGTTCGTCCTTCCACTAATTGATCAATGCGAGTCGCACGGTATAGGCGTCGATTCGAGTCCACTCCGCAGATATATCCTTCCTCGAGCAATCGTCGTTAGTTGAGACGAGAATAGGCATGTAAAGCTCCATAAATCGGCTAATCACGACGACGTTGCCGTCGCATATGTGTATAAGCGAGAAGCCCTTGGGAGCTCCACGCGTATATGATGATGTGTATGCCGGATCACGTGCGCTACGACGAGATACTCTGACGCTTGTTATGCATGCAGATTTTATTCATCGACACCGAATTTTTTCAAGGGTTTCCTGGGCTTGTTATTTTGAGAGGTAGTTGTCGATAATTTACTGATGCGCATGGTAATTCGCAGGGATCTCTGAGCAGTATTAAGTTTTTATGCATGAAAACGAGAAAATCGATCAATAAAATCATTGTTATTCTCTACTTTGAATATCTGCGAATGTACCGATCAACGTGTTCACTGATTACCATCAGGATTGCCTTGAGTATGTTTATTCGTCTCTCGGCAATCTACACAGAATCAGCCGGGTAGCTTTGAAATAACACGACGGAAAAATCTCAAATTTTTCTCATTGCACTCGTAACGTAAATAAATTAAGTACGTACTTTCTGTGGTATTCATATAAATTGCGGGGACAGTACTAAACATCAAATTGACACCATGATACTTTTAAACGACCGCAACTCTTCAACATTTCGAACAAATTGTATGTACAACCATCCGTCGAAAATCCAAACACCCTATTTCGTCAAAGAAATGGAGCAGTCAACATTCAAGGTCCTGCCCCCGAAGCAAGCTCATTACCCGAAATATAGGGGAAAGCCCCGAATTTTTTAAAAAAAATTTCACAGCTGCGAACAAACAGACGGACCGAGCAAAAATAAACGACTACCGCCTGTTAGTGATACACAGTTCATATTATAGATACATTACCCACCACCGAACCGAAGAGGCGCGAGAGAAGAGAGCCATCGGGCATCACGCAACGCACGCGCAAGCGCTCGTACATATGCAACGCCTGTTGTGCAGCTCTATTACGCAAGCTCTCGATTCGCGAGCTCTGTACATGCATTGTGCACCACCAGCGAGTTGGGCGCGTATGCAGATTTTTGCGAAAAAACGGCCGCGCGGCAGAGATCGCGATGATAACGATGACGCTATCTCGGCGCGGACTCTTGGAAAGTCATAATAATAATCCGATGACGCGAGTTTTTTGTTTAGCTTCGAACTCCCGAGTGCGGGCTCGTTTCGAAATTCACAAAAACAAGATCCGTCAGTCAGCGACGGGCTGTCCGAAAATTACCGCGAAGTTTACCGCGTTCTGTCACGAACACCGGGGCGTCGGTACACGCATGTAAGCTGCTTTGCACGTTGACGCCTCGTCATGATCAAAGAAGCTGTATACTCGCCAAGGCTCATGCGCGCGCGCGTATACACCTGCTGTCCATCAACGCGTTGATATAACCGCGGCGTGTCTTGGCCCTTCCCCCCTCGCCCCTCGTTCCTCATTCGAGAGATCCGTTCGCTCGCAGAGTCTCCCGCGTGACGCCGGCCGGGTACGATTACTCGTAATTATACCGGCCACGGTTCTCTCCCTGGCTCAGAAATCGGATATCCGCCACGGGGTGCTCGTATTAGATACGCTTGTCTTTGTGGAAATAAGATGGAACCTTGCAGGGTGTGCAGCGCTCTGACGTTCCGCGGAGAAAAGCGCGAGCGACGTTTTTGGAGGAATATGGGGGATGGTCGGTGAGGACTTCGAACCGATAAGAGGACGCCAGGGGGGAGAGACTCCGGCCAATCGGAGCGCTCGAAGTGCATCAATGTAAACCGGGGGCTCTCCTCTCTCTGAGCTTGTCCACCGACCATCTCCGTGCGTCGATTTTTCTTTGCGTGTGTCATGATAATTACCTCGAAAATGGTTTTTTCGGGGTTAAACAATTTAATTTTCAGCAATATTTTCACACAAATAGTCATCCTTGATTTTCTCAATTTGGTACTGGCAGCACTTGAGCTTTTTTCCCTGGAACGCTAGGACTGAAGCATTAGTGTATATATACATACACAACCTTGTTTGACTAAAATATGCATCGCAGACGAAATATTTGCCATTTCGGACTTTACGCGCGTACGATTTCGTCCTCATTTTCTGTATCAATATTTTTCCTTGAATATTAGCAAACATGAATTGAATTCTTCAATGATAATGGACGCTCGTAAAAAAAATATTCACCATACATCATTCACCTCGAGTACTAGCATTAACTACAAAATGTACTACTTTTTATGATTTTAGCCAAGCAAAAAGCAGTCCAGAGGTTATAATTTATTCAAAGTATTATGAATTGACGAAAAAAATCGCAAAACTAATCTTTGAAATTGTCCAGAAAACCTTTGTGAATTATAAAAACATAAATCATGCCTTTGAATACTTCATTCGTATGAAAGAGAAAATACATCGGTGAGGACCTTCTCTGAATTTTAAACAAAAATACTATGAAACCCGGTATTTCAAAATGCATGAAACTATTACCATTTTAATTCGTAATAGAAATGTGAAAAATATATGTCATGAACTGAAGAGCACTGAATTTTAAACAAAAATACTATAAAACTAGGTATTTCAAAATGCATGAAACCATTACCATTTTAATTGGTAATAGAAATGTGAAAAATATGTCATAAACTGAAGAGCACTGGATTTATGATAAAAAAAAATGTTAACAAAACGAATTCCAATTCACAGCACTTTCATTCAATAATCGGAAAAATCACTAAACAAGAGTATACATAAAGTGATACACCGTCTGCTCCAAAAATAGAAACATTTTACGTGGAAAATCAATTATACCTCTCTCGCTGTAATAAATGTCTTGACGTAGTAGTACATGTAGCTGATTTTCCCCGTTTACGGCGCTAACTGCATGTCTTCAACACGTTACTCTCCCGTATATACCCACATGATTACATCAACAAAGAAAGTAAAGAAAACGATGTGATGAAAAAATGGCGCTTGTGCATCAAACTAATTGTATTATCCGTCGAAGAGTTACGAGTTCGGCTGATGAGCGACGAGCGACGAGCGTCGAGCGGGTGGTGGGAATATTAATAGAAAATATATCGTAGTCACTGTGTATATTCGTGTTACGTAACGCTCGTCACAACATTAGATAATTATAATCATCGAGCAATTTTATTGAGGTATTCAAAGCAAATCAAAAGTTGAGAGAAAAACAGAAAATTTGTACGCAGTGTGGTTGGCAAATTGAAATTAAAAGTTGAGAATCACTATTTTGGCTGGTGGCGTTGCAACAAGGAAACGAAATAGAGCTTTGAGCTCAGCCACAAAATATCGTATGCACACGCGTAATGCACAAACGAGAAACATGAGCACTACGAAATAAATAAGTACCGAGTTGAAGAAAAAAAAAAACAAATATGAAGTACAAATAACAATGGCACAGAGGTATACTTTAGATTTTCATTCAGATTCTGGGTAATTAAATCTATTAATCGACGTTGGCGTTGAAGCAGCACTGATCGAGGCACTTTGTTTCAAATCGTAGAAACATCGCGCGCACTATATCTCGTGCCAATAATAATTTCAGATCACAGTACAACCAGATTAAGCAATTAGCGTTACACTCGACAACTCGATTCACCGCAGCTACAAACTAGTAAGGCCGATTCAAAAATACCATCAAACGTACAAGTTCCTCTCGGAGCGCGCGCGCCAACCAAACTTCACCCCCAACGAAAGATGGCCAAGCGCAACGTCACACCGACGATGCGTACTTAAGAGCGGGCAAAAAAAAAACAAAAAAGCTCCGCACACTTGACAGCATCAGCAGCGCCTCGAAA
>JAPYYV010021696.1:0-12512 GCA_030522625.1 Copidosoma aretas
CGCGGCTACACGGCCATTATATTAGTTGCCATTACTGTATACCTTGATGTGCTTTACTTAAATACATTTTGCATAAACACATCAGAGCCTTTTTATTGTTTGTGCTTTCTGCCTGCCGTCACTCTTTCAAGCGACTCTCGCACACAAGACTACTACTAGTCTCACAGACTTACAAATACGTTTCCCTAAATTAATATTATTGTATTCGTACTCAGCCACCTTCAAAACCACTAATACAAATTTATAAATACATAATAGTTTAAAAAAAAGATTGTAAAAATTATTTGAATCATTTTCCGTGTACATAAATATTCCAAGCCAAAGTGTATGCATTGTTTTGTGAATAAAATTATTATCTACGAGTGCTTGTAAGTAATTATACGGCGATAAATTGCACACTAGTGGCCTCGGATTCGTTCCGAACATTTCCGTAAAGCGACGTCAATAACAGCACTTAACCTATGCTCACTTTAAATTTACGGTCACCTCACTTGTCAAATGACTCAATATTTGGAACAAATGCAAGGCCACTATTGCACAACATTCTGATTAAACCATAAATTTATTAAATCATAAATTAATTTAGCTTGTCTCTTATAATTTTAAAATTTGTGCTGTGACAAAACATATTCTATGGTATTTTACAAAAGACGCAACATATTTTATTCGACGATAAACGGCGTGCAGCTGTTGCAGACTACTTTTATAGATAGCTTCTTCTATTAACACCAGAGATAAGCACCAATATCGTCTAAAAACTGCAATAAATAACTATAACTAACATTATTATTTCGAATTAAATCTTCAGTGAGCAATAAAGTGTTATTGTAGACTTGCGTGTTTACTTTTTCGGTAATTTTATTGGTATGTAAGTGTTGTACGTAACTGGCAGTATTCAGAACCACATCAACTAGTATTGAGTTACCTGCGATAGATCCCTCACTACTGTTGACAAGCAAGTGGTATTTGTTAATTAACTGAGGCTCTATGATCACTATTGGTTGAATATCATTATGTGCTTAAGACAGTTTGGTACCGTATTTTTGCAAGCAAAATATCATATCAGTTTCTTTTAGTCAAAATATTTTTAAGAACAGGATAAAAAGCACTCATAAAGAGAGATAGGTGCTAGATAGTATTGACGACAAAATTTACTTAATAATTTCGTACACTGTTTTCTGCAGTTCTTTTTTCTGCGTTTGTACCTGCGTGACGCTATTTCTGCTTATTACTCCAATTCTTTACTCGAGTCCTTCGTTCCAGCATGTTTACATTGGCGGTTTCTGCGTGTTTCGGACGTAACGCGAGCTCTGCATGCATCGAACATCAAAAGTATATTATTATTTAGAGTATACATTTTTTTTATTTACTTTGAAAATGCATTTTTAATGTCTCTAGAGAAGCGTTACACGCAGCGTTTCTGTTACATATAAAACTGTAAGAAACCGTGGACGTAGAAAAAGTCAAAAGTTTCTGTATTAAATATTATTGATTATAAATAACTTGCTCCACGATACTCGAATATTTCATAAAATTTACAAAATGTTTAAAATGATTTGCAAAAAGATCAGGTTGTTAACAAAATAATTGTCAGTCTTTAGGATCATCGAATACAAGTACAAAATATCAACAATGTGCAGAAATCACGTCATGTTAGTAATGCGCAGAAAAAGTATCTGCAGAAAACATTGTAGAAAATGAATTGTAAAAATTGTACATACTGATTTTTATGTGTCGTTCTGATTTTTTCCTTATTACTACCATGTACATACGTCCTTTAATTCAATGAAAACCATTGAAAAGAATTCCTCGCAATTATTAGATTCTGACACACACTTCACTAATAGGACACTAGTGATACTACTCACTGCACCCATTGGGCGTCAACCATCAATAAAAAAAACAACAAAATAACGTATTCTGTCACGTGGTTAATTATTTTTCATAATTTGACTAAAGTTGTGTGCTTTCACATTTACAGCTCTGTTTATATTTACAATAAAGTTAAAGTTTTACTGACACGAAATACTGGCGATTAAATAAATTTTCCCCCATTCAATAGAATACATGCTGGCTCACGTGTGAAAAGTATTTGTAGCTTTACTTGAACGAGTTTGTATCAATAATAATATGAAAGTGCGTTAAAATGCCACTGTGTGCAATTAATCTGTCTGATTACGAAAGAACGCTTTATTTTCTGTTCGCTGTGTTCTTGACACACCTCTTTTATACCAATATATCTTTTGTTCTATATTTTTTTTTTTTTTTTATGATTTTACACATGTGCATATGCACGCAGATTGTAATATCGTCTTAATTTTTTCATGTCTACCGATAGTACATTACGCCACTAGGGTCCAAAATGCCACTTCCCACCCACGCGCCCAAAAAGTGTTTCCTGGTGGTTAACTTTAAATAGATTTTTTTAATCACAAAGATGCATTCTTATGCAAAATGTCCTCTTTCATAGAGCTCCACTGTATGTCTGACCGTATGCAAATGTTATTTTTCCAACCGAGGGAGCAGCAAGCAATAAAAACGACCGTGGATGGAAAAGATAATACACTTTTGAAAGTAAATTCCAAGTAATGTTATAAATATTAAAAAATTGTTGGTTATGGTGCGTTAAGAGAATTTGATAACTGTTTAAAGTGGAATAGTAGTTTTCGTACGAGATTGAAAAAGCTTTAATTTGTGAACCGAGAGGTTTCGAGCACGTAACGAGGTTCGTAAAGAAGCCTTTACGATCGTATTACGAATGCTATTTTTCCTACCGATGGTGTACCAGGGTTCTAAAAAGGCCCGACGTTGGAAAGATTACTTTGCACGATAGGTACGAAAACTTCTATGGGGCCGTTACTTTGCCCTGAAAGGGAGGATATTCATTTATTTTTTTACTTTTTATTTAATTAAAAAATAAAATATATTCTATTACCGAGTCCAAACGAACTTTACTCGATATACACTCTTAACCTGGTAAAAATCGAACTTGAAAAGTGTACTTTTCATAATTTACACTTCATAAAGTGTTTTTATCGTAATTCACACGTTATTACGAAAGATAATATATTTGAGTGTATATACATATACCTATATAATATCTGGGGCTTCCCGGTAAAAGGGGATAAGTCCACTCTCAGTGATTTTGAGTAAATTGCATTTTAATGTTTGATCGCATCTGTAAGATCAGGGCAATAGAAATGGAATCCTATACTGGGCTGACAACTAAAGTAAAGTAGAAAGAACATGTTTGTTCTGTTTTGCGCAAATGAAAATTTTTCGCGACCGTGAAAAGCCGGAAAGAGCTTCAGTTATCCCCTTATTCCGGGAAGTTGGACTTAACCCCTTTTTCCGGGAACTTTCTTAATTTTCGATCTGCACCTCTTGGACAAAGCGTTTCTTCTTCTAGAAGTCCTGTATGACAAGGAAATACCTTTGAAGAAGCGACTCGGATCTCAGGACTTTCTAATTTTTTTATTTTTCAAAATTATTAGTTTTGTTGAATTTACAAACAAATATTTCTAATTTTTTTACTGTTTCGCTCGTAACTTTGCTTAGAAAGGTCGTAGACAGGTGTTCGAAAAAAGAAAATAAAGTGTTTGAAAAGAGCTATAATTATTTGTTTTGAGCGTCCAAATAGATGGTTTCTATCAGAAGTTATTATCATTTCAAACTCGGGAAAGAAGTTAAAATGGCTAAAATTTGTTAATTTCTTGGCTACTTTTCACTGTAACTTTTGACCCAGACTATTTTTTTTGACGCCCAAAAAAAGAAATCGTTCAACCTTTCTTTTCTTCTTTCAAGCGACTCTCTACGAGTTTTTTTAACAAAGTTACGGGTAAAATCAATAAATTTCCGACAAACTGTTTTCCAATTTTTCTTACTATTTCGACCAGAATTTTGCTTAAGAAGGTCGTGGAGGGTTGCTTAAAAAAAAAATGAATGTCGCAAAAATAGCTACAATTTCTTTTTTCATTCGTCCAAAAAAATGGTTAGGGTCAAAAGTTATAATTAAAAGAAACTCGAAAACCAACAAATCCAATGAAATTTTTGTTTCGTTAACTACCCAACAAACTTAACATGATCGTAACTTTTGATCCTTACCATCATTTTTGACTAATAAAAAAAGAAATGGTAGCTCTTTTTGAGCAATTTATTTTCCTTTTTTAAACGACTCTCTACAAACTTTTTAAGCAAAGTTATAAACGATACAGTGAAAAAAATTGAAAAATCCGAGTTTCACGACTGGAAATTGATACGAATAATCTTTGGGGCACGATTTAATGCAAGTAAAAACGAATTTATTCGTGTTTAAAAGTACATTTGTCAACTCTGATTCGTTTGTGTACCTCGCTGGCATCGTTAAATTGAGGGAAATACGGACCCCAGTGGACTTATCCCCTTTTACCGGGAACAACTTTGTTCCTGATTGGACTTATCCCCTTTTGCAATCTTCGATATCTCGCAAAATGTGTCGACTTAGTTTATGAAACTTTTTTTACATGTAGATGACTACCTTATGATGCGACATCCACAGCTAACTCGATTTAAAAAAAAAATGGACTTATCCCCTTTTACCGGGAAGCCACAGATATACATATAAATCAGATACAATTGTTTGAATACTATTAAAACTATTACAGACAATGTAGTATTTAAATACATTACTGTATTAGGTATTTGTAATGACTATTTACAAATAAATGTTATCAGCTTATTCTTCATCCTCATATAACATCATTTTTGTAACGTTTAGCCTTGAAATAATTTCTTCTGTTATGCATGATAAAAAGTTTATTCAAATTAAATAAAAAATCGTATGTTAATAAACGTACTATATTATATTGTCTTCAAACCGAAGGATGTGTCCCAAATTTCATCCTGATCTGATGTCGGTAAGTGATTGAAAAATCGATCCCAACATTTGTCCCTGACAGACACACAGAAAAATAAGTTGAATAAAAACTTGTATAAAAGCGAGGAAGTTAATATTTATACAGTGACACGCAAATACAATATACAAAACTCAAGCTTTGAATCTCTTAATTTCAAAGATAAGACATGAAGCGTAATATATCAAACAGTGAGCTTGGAGCGAGTGAGCAGAGAAACATTGGGACAATACATAGCTGATTGGCATATATAAATATAAAATATACACATCTTCGAAGTCCATCTCTATAGTATCAAGGATGTAGCCTATATCTGTAAACTGCTTTGAATACATATATTTGTTATACGCTATACGATTAAGTATTGAACTGTTGTATCAGATTTATATAAATATATATATATATATATATATATATATATAATATATATATATATATATATATACATATATACATATTACATGCACATAAATATATTATCTCTTTTTATAAAGTGTGAATTTCAAAAAGTACACTTTATAAAGTGTGAATTTCGAAAAGTACACTTTATAAAGTGTGAATTACGAAAAGTACACTTTATAAAGTGCAAATTATGAAAAGTATACTTTTCAGGTTCGATTTTTACACTTTAGGGTTTAGAGTGTGCGCAGCCATCTGCTCCGACCGCTAATCCGCGAATTTCACTACTGCGCGAACACAATTCGTTACTAACCAACAATACAATAGATAATTTCGTGTTATGTACTTGATGAAAAATAGAGGTTGATAGAATTTTTTAAATTTAGATACTTGAATATTTCTTTGCTGAATATATAATTTAGATGAAGATACCGAATGAGCAAGATTAAAAACGTGAAAGTTTTCCAAAGGTACATTTAACGTTTTTGTGAAATATTGAAAACTTTAAACTATATAATTCATACAAAAAACCCCGATGAATATTGCACTGTTTCCTACAATCATAAGTGGTGCAAAATAATACATGAAAAGTTCAAATTCTTTTGCCAAAAAAAAAAATTGATATTTAAAAATTGCAATCGGCAGCACATGTTTGGCGAAATATTTCAAAACAAACAAATTTTAATTATCATGGTACAAATTATCCTGTGCCAGCTTTAGAGCGGCTCATGACTGTAGCGTATGTCAAGTAGCAAAAGTGAATAAATATATTTTGAGTTATTGCGTGAAATTATTGTAATAAGTGCAGATTAATATGCAAAATCAAAAAACAGAAAAATTTGATTTTCCTACCTCGGGCCTTTTTAGAACCCTGGTACACCCTCGGTACGAAAAATAGCATTCGTAACTCGATCGTAAAGGCTTCTTAATTTACGAACCTCGTTACGTTCTTTGCCTACGGCTCGTACCGTAAACCTCTCGATTCGCAAATTAAAGCCTTTCTAATCTCGTACGAAAACTACTATTGATTCCCTCTGTGTATGTTGTACAGCTCAGCGACGACTTGTACAAAAGAAGCATTGCTGAAATACAAATATCTCATTTTACTCATTAATAATCATAATTAAAGTACACGCAACACCGCTTTCAATAACTTGTATAATTTCAACAGCTTGAGAGTAATACTCTGATAAAGTATTTAAACGATTCTTATTGTATTGTTTTTGTACAGATACGGCATAATAACATTAAGTTACATGGTACTTTTTTTAAGAGCCGTACCACTCATATGTAAGAGCCCATTCAGTAATTTTTTTCTATTACAATATTGTTGAGGAAGTTATACTTTGTTAATATTACATTATTGTCGCAGTGTAAATAAATAAATTATAATTTATTTTGTTAAAGTGCATTGATTATTATTAGCTGTGCCTTTTTTCCCTAAAGCGCAGCGAGTAAGGCTTTTTTTCGCTTGAGCTCAACGAGTAAGCTTCTTTCGTAGAGGAGTTATGAATAATACTTCTCTTCGTATAAGGGCTTGAAAGGAGTTCAAGAAGTACTGTGATTAAAATAACATTCTCAACTTGGACGAAAGTGTAAGTTGATTCAGAATATGGCTTTTTTAACCTTGGCCTGGTTGGACGTGCTATCAAAACGAAATCTACTTTCTATATTTTTTTTATTACTTAAATGAGTCAAAAACGAAAGAAAAATTTTTCAAACTAAGAAAAAGTCACTTAAAGCGAGAGATAAAGTATTTCGCCTAGCTAGTGATAATTATGCAGGTATGTAACTAATACGAGAGTCTGTCATTTTTGTTTAATCAACCTAAAATACAAAGAAATAATGCTACAAAGAAAATTATGCGTCGAATACAAGTTATGTAAGAAAGTTGTACCATTTTCGTTGTATTTTTATTTCCTTGTTCCAAGCTGTTTTCCTGAAAATCAGGCAAAAATTATCTCTGAATTTAGCGAGTGACTGTCAATCGCGAGATCAATCGTTATAACGAGATTTTTTTCGCTTACAGAAGAGATTGTCACTAGGGATGCGGTGGACTTTTACCCTCATTTCGAATACTTCTCTATCTAATGTTGAAAGAATTTTCACTCGTATACAAATGTTCGGATATTCACTTGATTCGAATGAAAGTTCACTTCAATAAATTTACAAAGTACTGTCTCTTACCACAGGCGCACGGCTTTACGCTGTAGTAAAACACTCTGCACCTCTCGATCACTTTCTGCCTGTATAAGAGCTACTACATTTTTCGAGACGAAAACTGTTTTTATGGGCACAATAGTATATCACGCACCTAGGGGGGAAAAGTAAAGAATGATCTGAGCATTCTTTATTTTCTCCCGTGGTGCGTATACGATTTTTCACCACACTGCGACGGATGTAGGAACTGTTCTCCCGCTTCGCCGTGCAGTAAGGTAAAAAACAGCATTTTGTGCCTTCAGTCGGGAAAATTATTTTTACTCTGGCAAAAACTTACAACTGTCGTGTCCTTCCGATAAAGATCTCGTATTATTCCCCGGTGACAAAAACTATTGTTGCTACTATGTTAAAGAGAGGTATTTGAGATACCTTTTGTTTTATTTCACATATTGTATTTCATACTGTTTACAATAAAAACGAACTCAGTACAAGTCTAAATTTTGTTGTTTATAATTCGATATTACTTTTTCAAAGCTGATTTTCCTCAGTAGAGTTTACTTGTAAACAGTTATTTGTGTGTATGGAAGAGTAATTATGTATATACGAACATATCGAAAAATCGTGTAAAAGTTGATCTAAAAAAATATTACCATATTTTTTACACGTCCAATATTTTCGAAATGTTTTTTCGTTAACCCAACATAAATTAATGTTTAAAAAATTAGAATTGATTGAAAAAAATGGCTTTGAAGGAGATAATTTGTGCGCTTTCCTTTTTTTTTTTTACACTGTCACTCTGATACGCAAGGACATGAACGCGCATTAACACCGCAGAGCCAGGAGCTATAACAGTGATAGGGACATATGGAAAAAGCCACAGAGGTACCCGTGAAAAAGTGGTCGGAGCGGGGAATCGAACACCCGAGCCTCCAGGTGGAAGGCAAGCGCTCTGCCACTGTAGCCACTGAGAGCTCGGTGCCGCCAATCGTCAGTGTCGCCTCTCAACTTGTACGATAATCCATCGAGATGTAAGAAATAGATTGATTCGTAAACCGATATAGTCAACGGTGAGGAAGGTATCAGGAGAATCCTTACCAAACCAATCATAAAAACTTTTTCTACAATTTGTTGAGGTTATATTACTTTTAATGAGTGGTACATACATAACAATATCGTGATCGTGGTGTTAAAGATAATAAGGCTGGTTCGGATTTTGCTCACCTGTAACAATTCAACAAACCTTAGAATATTCAGAAACTCTGACGTCATATCACGTGAAATGAGTTTGAATACGATTTGATGTTTCAATTAATTATCGTACATCTAACACACCTTTTGAAAAAGAACTCTCTGACATGCGTATTAAGTGTAACATTTACTATCGAAAAAATAATTATTTTGAAAATATGCAAGCTTTTTAGTGAACCAATCATCGATTTTGTTACTACGATTAATGTACATAATGAACAAAAATTTGTTTACAAACATAATGGAATCATCGTGTACATGTTTCGAGTTATGATTTGAAAAAAAGGTAGTTCCTCAATGATGAAAAAATAAGAAAATGGTGTATCACAATGATGAAAATGGTAAATTAAGTTATTTTTATGCTTTACAAAATAGATTTATTTGTTCGATTGAATTAAAATTTTTTTTTGCAAAAAATATCAAGAATCTGATTTTAGATTTACAACAAAAAGTTTTAAAAACCTGGATGCGGTACAAAATTATGTTTTTATTATTGAACCGCAATAAGCGTAAGAAGATAAACATTTTAATCCCTGAATAATTAAAATCTGTTGACGTGTTCCTGAGATATGACTAATTATTTAACAAAATTTTAGTATTTCTTTGATAAAAACAAAACAAAATAACGTAGGGAGATGATTTTAAATTGAACATGAAGCTATCTTAGTGCTGTATAGAATAAAATTATTTAGAAAGTCAAATTCAAATTGGTTACCCCGAAAATAGCATGAAACAGCGTTTTGGATCAAAAAATCCTTATAACAACCTTAATAAGGCACAAAACCTGAACTTTTTCCGAGCCGCTATAACAATAAAAAAAAAAACATTTAAAGCCCCGGATCACAGAAATCGACCGAGGGATTTCTGAGATATGACTGATTACATACATACACACATACACACATACACACACACACACACACACACACACACACACACACACAGAGAGACACACACATCCTCACAGACGGACATGTTCCAAAAATGATGTATTTTGATTCCAAACTTTATAAAACGTGTTTATAACATGTTTTTTTGACATGTCATTTTTTGTTCATAGCAAAGCTTCTTCTAAGAGGAAGCAAAAATTAATGAATCAAATTTTTTTTTCCGAGAATTAATTTTTATTCAAAATCACCGCTGAAGAAAAAAATTTGGGTTTTGATGCATATTTTTTACTTTTATTTTGATTTTATCGATTTTCAAAATCAATTTTTTTGGAAAAGTTGATTTTTAAGCTATTTTTTGTTATTTTAGGATATTTTGCGATAGAAATTCTGAAAGATCATTCACTTTTACACAAAAAAACGTATTTAGTTAAAATTAAAAAAATTTAGTAGCTGGGTGTGCGTGGGTGTAAATAGCGAATGTATATAATCAGTCATATCTCAGAATTTCTTCGGCCGATGTCAATGATGCCGGGCTTGTTTGTTTTTTTTGTTTTTGAATACAGATTACTTCTCGAAAACAAAATTTTGATTCATTAATTTTTATTTTTTTAATTTGGATGTTCATTATTGTTGAAACTCGATTTTTTCTGAAAAATAGATTTTAAAGATATTTATCGTTATTTGAGTATATTGTACGATAGAAATTCTAAAGATAAAAAATTACATACAAAAAAATGTATTGAGATGAAATTTAAAAAATTTAGTAGCTGGGTGTGCGTGATCTTGAAGATCATAAAATTTTCTAAAAATTTTTATTTCGATCTGATCGATTTTTGATCATTAATTTTTTTTTAAATATGGATGTTTTGCCAGTGAACATTGTCTTAGAATATTTTGTGGTAGAATATCTTGAAGATAAAATTTCTCAAATAAAGTTTTTGGATTTAGAAAAAAAAATGACGATTGTGCGTGTAAAAAAGAAGAACATGTGAATGAGGAAGCTTTGTGCCATGAATTAGCAGCGGTTTTCCAATGATGCTATAAGAGTCACAAGTAAAGAACTCTCTTTTTTCTCGGTATTTCCGAAAACACTTATTAAAGCTTATATTTTTCCCACCATATTGTTGATCTAATAAAATTTAAACGCTTTTTATCATTTTGCGATGAAAGCAAAATACAAACATCCATTCTTTTATAAGAGTCCTGAAGAAATGCAGCGGTTTTATTTAATATTCCAAAAAGCGATTGGGAGGTGGGTGAGTGTACTACTTGTTGCTTTAATCATAACAAGGTTTAGTTTTATCGTTTGAGCTTATGCCTCTACACATATAGATATGTTGGCCAAATCTATTCTATTTTATTGTTTATATGATTTTTTTTGTTTATATGATATTGATAAGTAGCATCCCAGACCGGCCCGACATCCGAGCGGCCAACCGGGAATTCTACCAAACTCCCGCACGGCCAGTCCACCCCTATGGATACTACATGAGAGAATAAGTCATTATGTTTTCAGGTAACGGATATTTACCAGACTGTTTTTTACATAATTTTCGGGCTAAAATATGAGACACGTGTCTCAGCGTTTGGACCACAAAGCCTTTTTTTAACTTCTCTATTGAAAAAACCATGGCCAAAAACCATACGGAAAACCGCATGAAAACATGTGGTTTTGCTATTCCGTTTTCATGTGGTTTTCTGTCTCAAATCATCATGTGGTTTTCTGAAAACAAAACCATGTGGTTTTTCAAAAACTATGTAGTTTTGTGACGTTATAAAATATTTCAATTTTATGTTTTTTGTTCGTAATTACTAGCTATTACTATTTTGCAGTTTTTATTACTAAATCTTGATGATTCAAGTTTCACATGGTTTTTGAAAAACCACATAGTTTTGTTTTCAGAAAACCACATGGTGATTTGAGACAAAAAACCACATGAAAACGGAGTAGCAAAACCATATGTTTTCATACGGTTTTCCGTATGGTTTTTGGACATGGTTTTTCGATATGGTTTGTTTCAATAGAGTTACCTCGACTTACAGTAGTACTTTACTCCTTCTGCACACAAGTGAAAGTGCTATTTTACGTCAAGGTAAACCAGAAAATAGTATATGGACCACGGGCGGAATTAAAGAATGCTTATATCGCATGTTTGGCACCCTTGGCTAATACACCTTTTGGGTGAAATGTCAACGTCTCTTTGAAAGAATGATCTCGTATCAAGTATTGAACTACTCTACATTTATAATTTTTCATAACAAAATAATCAAGCAAAAAGCGTTTTATGGACACACACTGTACCCAGTGATCGTATCTGCAACAATTTTTTACGCCGTTAAAATCAATCATAATAAGTTTTAGATTAGAGGTTGGTTATGTACTTTTATTTTGAATAAAAGGCAGAAGGTCTCTTCATCGTAATATTCGAAATAAAGGGAGTGTACTTGTAATGTTCAAAAGTACTGGAACACTGGACTATAGAAACCCTGAAAAAACTATGGCCCGTAGTAGCTGCCACGACTTTGTGGAAGTGACGAACTTCCGCGCGTGGTGTACCGTCAGCCCCATTGTGGTCTATATTCCGTACCACTGGTGACTTTGGTCAAGAAACGTGGCGGACAATCCACCCTACGCGTGTCAGGCCACACTTATATCACGACTTTGCTGTGAAGCAAGTACGCTCTCACATGTGGCGACTTATATACCGGCCATATTTTTTTTTAGTTGCAGATGATGATAAAATATGGTTTATTGGTTATTTTTTCGTATTCATTTAGCTAAAAACCGTGATTCCACTGAGTTACAATTTTTTAGATAATGAGATCGTCTAGGGTATCACGAGAGTCGAGACAAGACAAGAAATCAGTGAGTCTTGTCTTGGTCTCGAAAATTCTTGAAAATTAAAATCTTGTCTTGGTCTTG
>JAPYYV010021699.1:0-12565 GCA_030522625.1 Copidosoma aretas
TGCGTACGATATGCGGGGCACATCGCACTGACTCACCCGGTTGACAACGCAGCTATTCAAGCGGAGAGCTCGAGCAGGGGAGAGCGAGGGTATATAGGGTCCAGCGAGCCACGGTTGGGGGGTCAGTATCGGGCTAATTCGGGGAGTAGACGTCGGGTCTAACGATAGGAGCACACGCGCAACTCTGCCTTCACAAGAATTGGCTAATAAAGTATAATACTAAGAACGAGTTGAGATTGATTTTGCGAAGCACCTCATTGCCACCTAATCCCTCGTTACACCTGCATATAAAAATATTTGTACTGTTAAAAGCTAAGTTTACAATTTTTACACCAGTTATTACTTTTGCATAAGTGACAAAATTTAATTCTGTTGAATATTTGATTTATTTGAATAAATGGCTAAAATAAGTATTACATGAAATTTCTCTTCATTGATATAGTGTTGTACATACTTTCGAGGTTGATGTACTAAAGTCTGTACGCATGGACATTAATAATATAGAAGGAGCTCACTGCTAACAATATATTAGTTTTAATCCTTATAAAGAAAATAAACCAACTAAACTTTAAATTGAGCTCAAAACTCATGCAAATAATATGAATCGCATATTCACTAACATTAATTTAAAAAAAAAGTAGCGAAATTGTAAAGCTTGACAAAATAAAGGTAAATTAGCAACTGCAAGTGTCTATGGCTAAGACCATTGGCGTAGCCATACTGAAGAGTCCTGCCAAAGATCTAAGACAAAACGTGAGTTCGATTCCCTATCTTTCTTCCTACCGTTTTCTCACGCTCTGCCAAGCCTGTTCGACCAATATTATCATTGGACTTGCTTTGGGATGTGAGTAATCTGTATTGATTTGAAAAAATCAATTAGTTTGTCTCTTAACAGACCGTGTGAATATTGCACAACATAGATTGTTAAAAGTAAATTTATAATAACAACGTGAATATGCTATTGTACAATATACTTATACAAGTAATAATTTATTGTCATGATTTCTTTTAAGTTCAGAGACGGTTTTAACATAATAAGTTTGTATATCGGTCTAGTTAGCACTGAATTACTCGTTTTGACTCTTGCTACACGAACCAGAGATTTAGGATCTTTAAAAACCTCTACGATTTTCCCCAAAGGACATTAACCAGTAGATATTAGTTTGTTTTTCATCAAAAATAGATCTCCAACTTGCATGGTACTATGGAGGGACAACCATTTTGCACGAGATTGTAGAAAACTAAGGTATTTTAAAGACAATCTCTTCCAAAATACTTGCACAGTTTAAGTTAACAATTTTCACTCACTCAAGGAAGATATCTTTTTCGTTAAAATATCCGGTTAAGGTAAGGAATAAGATAATTTGAGATTTAGGAAGTGTGCAAGTGTTAGTGGACTCAAACAAACCCCAAAAGAACAGTTTTCAGATGAAAAGTAGTTCCAGCGGGGAATACAAATATTAATCAATAACGGGATCTTATCCTACCATTTAGCTTAAGTCACGACAATTGATTTTGGGAATAATTCATTCAACGAAATTTTTAATAACTATTGTGACTGAAAAAAAACTTTAGCGACAATAAAGGTAGGAGAAAACCACCGCAGAGGCTCGAAGCTTTTTGCTACATGGGCTAAAAGGTTTCGTTTAGTCCAACTATTGGGAGGTTTTCTATTGAAAACCGAAATTGGAACTCATTTGTGAGAGGATTTTAGGATAAATCAAGTACTGATATAGTCTCACCATTGTCTGTTAAATGCCTTGGCTGAACAACTTGAAACTTTGTTGGGATATCAGACAAGACACTTGGATTATTTGGAGACCACTTTCGCAACGAAAATTTATTCAACTGAGTTCAGTCTATTAGTTTATCAAGTTTAGCTTAAAGTAGTTGTATCCCAAATTGAAATAATGATGTGATCTTCATGTAACTTTGCTCATAGCTGAAATATTATCTAATAAGTACTCCAGTACATTTTCGTGAGGCCAGGGTTCTTAGGAAGCAATTAACAGTGTTTATATTTTTGGCACTTTCACATGGATGCTTATGGAGAAATGCCACATTTTGTACATTAATGACTCATATCATACGAAATAATGATGAACTTTTGACGATCTTTTTTTGTGTATTACAAAAATATCTAATGATCTTATTGAATTTTACAAAATAATTCAAGGGTATTTGTAATGCAAGAAATACAATAATAACTGTCGTAAATCTGCTACAGGTTATATCTTACCACAAGTGCAAGAGAGACAGAAGGCATACCACTGTCGAATCCGAGGTCAAATCTGCTTCTGACTAGTGTATTAGGGATACAACTACCTTAAGTTTCTTCAAAGGAATGACCACCAGATGAACAGTCGTCTACATACATTTCCTCTTAAAGTATTTTTGCATCTCTTAGGTATGATGATGTATGGTCAAAAAATAGCTATCGTAAAACCATAGTTGCCTAGAATGAGTAACTCGCGAAACCGTAGGTCACAGTGGTCAAATGCAACAACGAATGTAAATAAACTTCATTAAGGTTCTTGGCAGAGCCGTTAAAACAACTCTTAGCTTAGATTTTGGATCATTAGTCTTATAAACTCCGTGGCGAGGTAAAAAGATGAAGACAAGCTTTGGATCAGGGCTCTCAATCATATGTCCAAAAACAGATACTTGTTCATTAATAACTGATATTCTTCGCGCAATTTATGCTCACCTTGTAATTTTTTCTCTAAATGCTTGAACATGGTAAGAGCAGAGCGATAGGAGTTACCGCGAAACTTGTCCAAGTTCAAATTTACGTCTTTAAATGGTAGATTGACCACTTAGCGACCATCGGATAGGCGCGAATGTAAACGAGCAAAATAGTTTTCATATACCTGATCTTCTTTGGATTAAATGGGCTCGAATAAAGTTTCTTTAATAAGCCAGAACTTATTAATCAGTTCATCAAAGTTTTCATTGCTCGCTAAGTGAAACGTTACAGGCCGGTCAGGCCGAATCAGAGTAAGCTGTACTAGTTATCGGATCAGGTAACAACCATCTAAGTAGAAGACACAATAGATGGATTAGAGGTACCCTAACGAACAGAGCCATTAATAATAATAATGGCGTTAATAGAAGCATCAAGTAGTACATCTACGGTATCAAGACTGTAATATTCTGGATTTGCCAATTTTATACCAGACACGTGCTTCAATCCTACAAGCTCCTTTACGATGGGTGGTTTGTAAGAAGATATTTTGGGAACCACTGAAGCATCTACCTCACAGGTAAAATCTGAATTGAAGTGCGGCTGAACCACAAAGCAAGCCGAGTTCCTAGCCACAGTTACTACCTGACTGCCAATACTAGTCAGTGTTTGCGTGATACTTTTTTAGAGCCATCCAATCACTTAAACAACTTGAGATTAGGGAGCTCTGAGAGAATTGATTCACCAAAGCTCTCACCAAGGTGCAAGAACCATCTGGATCACAGACAAAAATGCGTGCAGTGGCTAGGAAAATCTTAGGAGCCCTACAACGAAAAAATTTATGAGAGACATGTATATTCACACTAGAAGTATTCAAAAACTGATCCAGCTGATCCGAGGTTTTATGTTTTATTGACCTGCTTTGACCCTGGGACTTACTAGCCGTTGAAGAACCAGTCTCATTCATATGCGTCAATGTATTGTGCCTTTTATGACAAAAAAGGCACGTAAATTTTGATTTGCACTATTTTTTGGAATGCTTTCCAAAACAATTCAGTCGAAGACGTTGATCATCAATATACTGTTTATGCTCATCCCCATTTTAAGCTTTAAAAGACTCACATTGATGTAATCATTGAGACTAATTGCATACTAAACACCTGGCACTATCGGAATTAAGCCTGTTTGTAGAACTTAAGTGTCCTGCTAAAGATTCAACAGGCTTATTTTTCTTATTGTCAGAACTAGTATTAAGATTCAACTTTCTCGCAGAGGCTTCAAAGTTATGATTTAAGACGTCACAAATTTTTTTTACTGTTAAACTGTTGAAGGATTGGTATTACTACCTAGATGCGTCTGCCAATCTTTATTGGTGTTAAAATTAAACCTGCTAGCTACTGAAGCAATGAAAATATCATCGTTTCCCTCTCTCATACCTAGACCTACCAGTGAGTCAAGAGAACCCAGCCTTTTTTTTGGAAATGCTTTTTATTTCCGAACAGAAGCCTGCTTTTATTGTCTGATAACTTAAGATCGTATAAGTGTACGTAGTAACTATCTGACGTTGATTGTCGTAAAATCTTCTGTTTTCTATGGAGTAAAGCCCTAAAACGTTTCGAAAATTCTTCTAAGTTTCGAAGCTACCGAAAAGTATAGGAAGATCAATAGAAAAAAAGAGAAGAATACCCATTAACAGTTGAAGGATTCGTCGTTAAAGTTGGATTACCCGAATAAAGTGACGAAATAAAATCATCGAAATCACCTACTACCGCATAGTATACATCTTCTCCTTTATCAAAAACAGTCACTCGGAAATGCGCTTGCTGAATATTTATATCCTATGATTGTAAAATGAAGAAATTAACAGTGATAACATGTTTGAAACTGTCTTTGACCTGTTGCAATCTAGAGATGGCTAGGCCTTTAGTTATCTTTGCTTGACCGTATTTCTTGAAATTAGAAGAGGTGCTTCTAATTTTTATGAAAATACTTTTTGATTCTTGTAAAACTACTCCATTTTATTTAATTAAAGAAACTGAAAGTATAGAAGTAAATTTATTTGCAAGGTTTGGTCAACGGAGATGGAGGCATTTAACCGTTTATTAAGTAGTAATAATCAAATCGACCAAATTTAAGTCAATTTAATGAGTTGTGTTTATATATCTCTGCAGTGAAATCTAACTGGGTTAATAAATTATTAAACTTTATCCAAAAAAATATATAAAATAAATTTGGACTAAATTTGACATGTAGGTTATTTTTACACTGTTGAAGTAACAGAGTGTGAATTGAATAATAAATACGCGAGCATTACATTCAATTGCGATTAATAATAATGTTAATCGCATTTTCTAAGCAACGAATAAATTTGTATCACAAATCGTTATGCATATATATATATATATATATATATACTAGTGGGGCTTCGCCCCCTGCGTGCTCCGTGCCTCAACCTGCCGCACGCCAATTTTAAATTTCTTGGAATAACGGAGAAAATTAGAGAAATTTACCTTATTTTGTGGAGTGGGGGGTAGTGGGGGGTCTTAAAAGTAGTTAGGGGGGGGGTAGGGGGTGGGGGGGGGTCTTACACATTTTTAGTTGGGTTAATTTCCCAGAGAAATATGAAGAATTTTCCCTTATTTTGTGGGGGGGCGTGAGGGGTCATGGGGGGTGTGGGGGGGTGTGGACAAACCTACCAAAATCACTATATATTATAAGAAGATATATTCCTATATTACATAGTTGTATGGTTTCGGGGCGAGTACTAGCTCTCTCCCCCCCCCCCCCCGCCCCCCCCCCCCCCCCCCCCCCCCCCCCTCCCCCCCCCCCCCCCCCCCACCCACCCACCTCCCCCTCACCCCTAACTCCCTCCAGCTTTCCGCCCTTTTTGTTTATTTCTTCGTAAATTTTGACCACACTATTATTGTTTTACATATAAACTATTCAGTCACACTTTCTATAAATGTTAGGTTTTAGAGTTTCAATCAAAGTATAAAATTTAAGACCAATTCCAATGAGTTATTGCAAAAAGTAATTATAGAATCTCATATAATTTCAATAAATATCTTCCTATATTATAACGTTGTATGGTTTAAGGGCGAGTACTTGCTCTCCCCGCTCCCTTCCAGTTCCCTCACAGCTCCCCACCAGGCTCTTTTCTAACTCCTCCTAGCTCCTATCCAACTACTTTTTTTTGTTTCTTCGTGAATTTAGACTAAATTATCAATTCCTTAGGCATATCCTATTCAGCCACAATTTCTATAAATTTTAAGTTTTCGAATTTTAAGTAAAGTATAACATTCAAGTCCAATTCAAATTCTAATTCAAAAAAGTTATTCAAAAAACCAAGTATAGAATCTCATACAATTTTAATAAATTATTCTTATGTGCGAATTCTATAAAAATGTTCTAATAATAAATCATATTTCAAGAAAAATATTAATTTATCAACTAACTTTTTACCGTATAATCGTACGTACACTTACATATCTTCTTAATATAACATATAGTTCCATGGTTTCTGAGCAAATATTAGCTCTCCGCCATCTTCAAAATATTATATCTTTTTTTTATTATTATTGTCGAATTCAAAGCTATAAAAATTGTATTGGAAAATACAACGGAGATAATAAGAAGCGCATGCGTTGGGTAGAGGATGAATGGGAACAATCAATATATGATTTTTTATTCAAGATGGTCTTTTTTATACTTAATTGAATTAAGGATCAGCTCCTATGAAACTAAGTTAATAAAATTTAAGTATATAATGCAATAAACATAACACACGTAATTATTATGTTGAATTGAATTATCATTTTTAATTTCCATCACATAATTTCAGATGTCTTTTCGAGTGTTCTGCTCTTAATTACAACTTGTATTGCAAATTTAACCTTTATTACAAATTTTGAATAGTACTATAGATCTGACGGCAGGGGTAAATAAATTTGGCATAGAATTAAATACAGTTTATCCTCAGTATTATTCTTGTTTATGTACACTATCGCACGCGTTATGAAAAAATAAAAAAATATTAAAGAATAACGAGAGTATAATAGCATATTGAACATAAGGGCGCGTCCAGCGAGATCAGGCCACCTCGCGCGCGGGCCGCATTTTTCGCCCGAGCACGAGGTGTTTAACTTGCTCGTATAGGCTGGGAAAAATTGAAAAAAATAATGAAATTGGCAAATCGACAGATTTTGACCTGCTCTTTATAATAGTGTTATTACTTTTCGTTGAAAAACTTTTTTGTTGGTGAAAAATTACTAAGAACTTCAATACGTTTCTTAAATTCGCCACAGTTTTGAAAAATAAAATTTATGCTAATCAAAAGAGCAACACTCGGACAACGTTGGAAATAATGAAAGGTAGTGTTGATAGTATAATAATATATAAAGTAAGTAAATAATAATGTATAGTAAACTTATGAACTATTATACATCGTGACCTTAACGACTGAAGTGCAACTGCTTACGACAAATGCTAGAGTTAGACTGACTGAAGCTTATCTCAGAGCATACGTGTACTGCTTGATGCCACGCGTACACTCATGTATAGTTCCATACTCAGACGAGACTGTACCAATTTATTATATATTACAACAAACACCTCTACAAAATTTTCAGAGTGGGAGAGCACGAAATGCGTAAATGACAAGCAAATAAAGACGTTAGCATTGGGTCAGCCACGCTTGACAGACAACTATATTGTTATAGTACAAACAGTAGACTCACTGATAACTACGAAGCACCACACAGTGACGCGAGCGGTAACTGCATGTGCCATGACCTCATGCCAACATCTTTATTTTCTTGTCATTAACGCATTTATTGCGCTCCTAATCTAAAAATTTTTAGACGTTCTGTCCAATTGTTGCTCTTTTGATTAGTCTAAATTTTATTTTTCAAAGCTGTGGCGAATTTACAACAACGGTCCGAACAACCAACTATAGTTTACACTGCTGAAAACAAGCAAATGAGAGAGATTCACACTGATCGCAAAATCTCCCAAATGTAATTAAAAGAAAATAAGGGCAGCTCAAAACAAGTTTCCATATTGCTGGTTGAGTAGAAATTGTACACAGTATATTACATGATGTAAATAATGTAACGTGTCTTTCAAAGCAGCTATTGACAGGCCTGTCATTTTTTTCGCAATATTGAATTTATTGTTATCTGTGAAGTGTTTAATATTCCAGTTTGTAATGTTAGTAAATAGGCTTAGCTAATTGGTTATCTATTTAATATGGCAAATAGCAGGGCAAGCCGGTGATTGGTTGATGTCTATATAGTAGCACACCTACATTATGTATCATTGTATATAAGTTATGACAATAAGTATGGACAACTGATTAGAAGAACATAAGTTGCCATGTTCTTAGTTATACAAAGTTCTTAGTTATAATGAGTGATCAGACTTAGCCCACGTGGTTGCTGACTAGTCGATAATCAGTTCGTCTTAAAATAATCTGGCTTATCTAAGACATTTATCTCTAGTAAAAGACTAACAATCTTGCTTGATCTTTGCTTGAGACATAATATACAATAAGGGGCGTATGCACGGAAAGCAATGGTTGTGTTAAAAAGTGTTTGTTTACATTTTACATGAAAAAAAATCCACCGTATTACTTCCAAAAGGGATGACAAGCCATAGAACATTTCCATAACTATAAAATTTAAAAAATGTAGAAAGCCTATTTTCAGAATTAGATTTGGATAAATAAAAATTAGGATAAGTAGATTATTTATGTAGAATAAAGCTTTAATGATTAAGCTGATAAAACTGATAAAACTGATAGAAGTATTTATATAAACTTGGCTGTAGAAATTTTAAATAGTGTCAGAGAAGATCTCATGACTCTTAAGTGAAATTTAAATGCAGGTGCAATAGTAATGTTGACAAGATATTGAAGTATAACTGATGGTTTATGTAATGGAACATGTCTAAAAATTACCAAGTTATATGAATAGAATATAGTAGCAGAAATCATTACCGGAGAAAAAATAAGGAATAAAATGTTTATACCTAGAATAACTTCGAATTTAGGAAACACGTCTTCTCTGTCATTTATTTCATATTGGCTTGGAGAATGAACTTATAGGGAATAAAACGATATGGGCCAGCGCCCAGGGTAGAGATTCAGTGAATTAGATTCAGTCCTCTCGAATAAAGTAAAACACAGCTAGTGAGTTGGGTTTGTTTCCCTTCGAATTGAAGAAAACTGGTTGGAAAACCGAAGTGCACGTGAATATCTGTCAATATCTTTGTTCATGTGCGTTGTACTAGCATACATAAAGCGTAAAAGTTGTAGCTGATAAAAACCGTTCATACGGTGTCGATTGGTGCAGGCATTTTGACAGTATGATTGTTGAAGGTCCGAGATATTGATGAAAATGCGTGCAGTAGCGCGGCATGTACTCGGTCACTTTGATCATTGGGACGTCAAGTAGTCGGAGCAGAAGCTGCGCCTGTTAATCTATGTGTTTAATTTTCTGTGTTCACTTTTCCAAGCAGTTACACTTTCAATAAACATAATGTAAAAATGCCTGCGCCAATCCACACCGTACAAAGATGCACGTCTTAATTTTTTGATTAGCAACAACTTTTACACTTCATGTATAATAGTATAACACACATAAACAAAGATATTGACAGATATTCACGTGCACTTCGGTTGTCCAACATGTTTTTTTCAATTCACAGGAGAACAAACGCGACTCTTCTTCTAACTATAGCCCAATTATATCGTGACTCCAAATCTATTTTATTTGTATATCCTAATTTTGCTGCGATTAATTGTTTGCTTGCTTCCCCTCAGGTTTCCAACTTTGGCCACGAGCTGGGGCGGTACTTATCATTCTCGAAGCCAATAAAAAACAATTTTCTTTAGTTCTAGCAATTTCAATAACCATAAAAACATGACAAGGTTAAAGTTTTGATAAAGTTGGTTTATATTTTAAAAAACCATTATTCTCTTATAATCAGTTGTATGTAGCTTTATCTTGATGGAAGGATTCAAATAAAATATTAATTCAAGAAGAATCAGAAAATAATGAAAAAATTAATAATGTTGTTTGGGAAGAGATATTTGCGAAACAATTTATATACTGTAATTTATTTTTCAATAAATAAAAACTAAAATTTTTAAATGATCCAGATAACTTTTATATACGGTTCTTTGATTACTTTATTCATTAACACTAAGTTTTTATATTTATTAAAATAATTATAAAATATTAAATTTATCATCAACGTATATAATTTTTGACGAATGAAGTCAATTTATAAGAGTATCTTTTATGTTTTAACGGTTAAATTTTAAGAGATTTTTTAAAATTAGCAAAAATTTAATCCTTAAAATGAACTGGTTTTTGTAACACTATAATAAAATAACACTTTATTGTGGTTTCATATTACTGTGGTTATATAGCTGCTTTTTGTAAACCTATAAATCGGTTGTATTTCATAAACAAAAATTTAGTGATATACAAATATTACACCATCAAATTAATTTATAATCTTCACAACTGTGCGGCAAAGGTTTGACTAATTCAAAAACCTAATTCACCATAGCAAAACCTCTTGGGTAGTGTGGAAACCTGCTTTATAAAATAAAATTTGATTAATCATTGTCATTGTCTCATACATTTATGACTCGTGTGTATAACAAGATAAGTAAGGGAGTATAAGGGGGAGATGCAGTGGTCAAAATCGGGTTTTTTTTTCTCAAAATCGTAAATCTCTATAACGGAGTAAAGTAGGACAATAAACTTTTTAAAGCTTGTAGATTATTGAATTGACAGTACAGGAAAACGATAGTTAACACTACCAAGCCATTTCCTAACCTGTAAAAATGTAAGAATGACGTGAAAAAAAAATTATCTACTGAAAATCGTAAATATCCGTAAAATAAGATCCAGTATCATGAAACTTTTTTAAGTTAGAAGCTTGTATATCAGAAAGTGCTGCAAAATCTTAAGTAACATTTTCCGGTTATATCCTAACCTACAAAAATGTCAAAATCAAATGAAAAATCGTAATTTTTTCAATTAAAATCGCGAATCTTGTGAACCATTTGATACAGCACTACAAAAATTACTGTAGCTTACAGCTTTCGTAATAAGTGAAGTAGAGAAAGTACAAATGATATTTTTCAGCCATTACCTAACCTAAAAATTTGTAAAAACCACGTTAAAAATAGTTGTTTATCAAATTAAAATCGTAAATCCTCCCAACAAATAAATATTGTAACATAAAACTTACTGTAAAGTGTAGATAATACGTAAGAAAATAAATAAATAGAATAAGTATCGTTATAAAGTCGTTTCCTAACCTAAAAAACTGTCAAAATCAAATAAAAATCGTAATTTTTTAAATTAAAGTCGTGAATCTTTTGAACTAATGCATACAGTACTACAAAAATTACTGGACCTCACAGATTTCGTATCAAGTTAAGTAGAGAAAGTACAAATGATAGTTTGTAGCCATCACCTAACCTGCAAATTTGTCAAAACCACGTTAAAAATAGTTATTTGTTGAATAAAAATCGTAAATCTTCAGAACAAACAAATATTGTCATATAAAACTGTTGCTTGTAGCTTCCGTATAAAAAAATATAGGAATAGCAAAAAAACATATTCACAACATTTCCTAACCAACAAAATTGTAAAATTTTCGTAAAAATTAGTATTTTTTCAATTAAAATTGTAACTTCTCGGAACCAGTGAATGGAGTACTATAAAACTTAATGTAGATTGCAGCTTATGTATTTAGTTGTATAAAAAAAGGATACAAAATATTTTGTAGTCGTTTTCTAATTTACACATTTATCAAAATGACATGAAAAATAGTTATCTTTTTGAATAAATTAGTAAATCTCCCGAAAAACTTAATCCAATATCATCACAGCTACAGTTTTTGTATTTCAAAATATAGAGAATGGATTAACAACATTTTGTAGCCGTTTCTTAACCTTAAAACCTGCCAGTCACGTGAAAAATCGATATTTTCCTAATTTAAATCATGCATCTTGCGAATACATAAATATACTATAATAATTTTTATAACTATTACTTAACCTACAAAACTGATTTGTTCTAAGAAAGAAACTAGTAATTTTTTAAATTCAACATCAAAGCTGAAATAATATCTGGAGACAAAAAGGAAATAAAGAGTTTAGAAGAATACAAAGTCCAGAAAATTCTTCGTTACTGCCTTTTACTTTGTACAGAAAACAATTTCCATTTACGTTAACTTTCTCCATGACCATTAATAAATCCCAAGGTTTTGATGCCTAAAGAAACGTATGCATACAAGTATGAAAGTAAGTGTGTGTGCTTATATACGTGTTAAATGTATGTGTAAATGTAAGTATTCATGTTAATTATGTATAAATTTATATATGTATGTAAAAATATATTTACGAATGTTTGAATGTATGTATGTATAAATTGTTGCATTAACTCATGCATTCATGTAGACATGTATCTATTTATTTTGTATTTCTCATAGAGAAAGTTTTGTATCGGTAAAAATAAAAGTTTTCCTAGACATATGACAATTTTTGATGTCTTAAAAGCGATTAATTGCTATTTTGATAGTAAACAAATTTTTATTTGATTTCCTTGATGATTATATATTTTAAACAACAGTATTTGATTCTAATGACAGCAATATAAATCAATAGTTGATATAGCGATTCTAATAGCTTTTCTGTCAATAAACTTTATTTCTTTCTGTACAACGTTTCCGCCATGTATGTATGGCCCTCTTCAGGTACATTGTAATAATACAAACATAATCAATACTTAAAATAATGACAACGAAACAAGGCGCACAGCTATACACGTAACACCGTTCGATGGTACTGGCCTACCGTAA
>JAPYYV010021711.1:0-14836 GCA_030522625.1 Copidosoma aretas
GCTTTTCACCCGATGTGTTTGGTGTCTCAGTTGAGGATAGAGATGCGGATGATTTTCATTCGTTTTTGACCTACTTATAGATATAATCATTGTTGCAAAGATGATTACATTCATAATAATAATTTTTAATGATGTCAATTCAATGCAGTAAAAATATTTGCATTGAGTACTTGAAAATTAAAGAATTTGAGTATAGACCAGGTTAGCACTTTAATTTATCTCCAAGTCGATGGCCAGTCTTTCCTCACTCGACTGTTTCTACTTAGTCTTCTCTGATATCTCCGCTTGACAATGGCTAGGCTTACTTCATTCAACTGTTTCTACTTAATTTTCCTTTGCGAACGTTCCTGTTAATGGTTCGTCTGACTGTTTCTATCGAGACTTTCCAATCACTTGTCTTATTTCACTCGACTGTTTATACTTAATTTTACCTCATAACACCTGCCGATGACTCGTCTTACGTCATTTTACTATTTCTACTTTGCCTCGACTAATGTCTCCGCACTAATAAATGGCTAGTCTCACTTCGTTTGATTGTTTCTACTTATTTGTTTTACCTAAGGTCTCCGTTCGTTGATGGCCCGTCTTACCTCACTCGACTGTTTCTACTCAGTAATGTACAGTCAGTAGCAGTGCTCTCGACTGCGGCAGAATTACCGTCAGGTTACCATAACAAAAAATTTTTAACATGGTGACCTGACGGTAATTCTGCCGCAGTCGAGAGCACTGGTCAGTAGGCAAGGGTCCAGTCCTATACGGGACAACTCTACACATGTACTCTACACCATATGAAGCCAGTATATGTATATATTTATAGTGATATTAGGTGTAGAGTGCTTGTGTAGAGTTGTCCCGTGTAGGACTGGACCCTTGCCCAGTCAGTGGAACTTTGATCTGTCCTGGACCTTATTGTGGAACCATGGCGTAAGGTACTGTTCTATAATAGGGTCCGGGACAGATCAAAGTTCCACTGAGTGTACATACTCTAGTCAATGACTGGTATTACCTTACTCGACTATTTCTATTGAAATCTACTTACCAATGGCTTGTCTCACCTCAATTGCCTTTTTCTACTTAGTTTTATCTTATGTCTGCACAAATCGATGTCTCGTCAAACTTAATCGATTGTTTCTACTTTTTATGGTTTTGCTTCTCATAGATGGCTGGTATTATTTCACTCGACTGTTTCTACTCGGTCTTTCCTATTGTATCTGCATGGCGATGGTTAGTCTTACTCCATTCAATCATTTTTACTCAGTTTTTCAGATGTATCTGCTTGGCTCGTCTTACATTACTTGACTGTCTCCATCGAGTCTCTCTATTTATCAATGGCTTAGCTTATTTCACTCGACTGTTTCTACTTAATTTTATTCATGTCTTCATATCACCTGTGGAAGACTCGTCTTACCTCATTTGACTATTTCTACTAAGCTTTGACAAATGTCTCTACGCTAATGAATGGCTAGTCTTACTACTTTCGATTGTTCCTACTTATTCGTTTTACCTAATGTCTCCGCATACCGTTGGCCCGTCTTACCTCACTCGACTGTTCCCACTCAGTAATGTATCTACTCTAGTCAATGACTCGGCTTACCTTACTCGACTATTTCTATTGAGTCTTTCTACTTACTAGTGGCTTGTCTTACCTCACTTGCCTGTTTCTACTTAGTTTTATCTTATGTCTGCACAAATCGATGGTTCGTCTTACCAAATTCGATTTTTTTCTACTTTTTCTAGTTTTGACTACTCATTCATGGTTTGTCTTATTTCCCTCGACTGTTTCTACTTAGTCTTCCTTTCCCAAATGGCTTCACTTGTCAATGGCTTATCTAACTTCATTCAACTGTCTCTACTCATTAAATTTACCTTAATTATTCGCACGGCGATGGCTCGTCTGACCTCACTCGCCTGTTTCTTATTGTTATTTAGCTTTGACAATAGGTACGTTTGCAAGCAAAAATTGGGCGGTCGCAGGCGACCCGCGTTAGCCCGAAATCGCCCGAAATTGACCAAGAACTCTCGTTCTTCGATGTTTTGGTCGACTTTGGGCTGACGAGGGTAGCCCGCGTTCGACAGATTTCTTGCTTGCGAACATACCTAATGTCTCCACGCTAATAAATGGCCAGTATTACTTCTTTTGACTGTTTTTACTTATGAGTTTTACCTAAAGTCGCCACATGGCGTTGGCCGGTCTTATCTCACTCGATTGTTTCTAATTACATTTGCTTGAAATGTCTCCATTCGTCGATGGTCCGTCTTGCCCCAATTGACTGTTTCTACTTGGTTTTTTATTAAGAACCTGCTTGGCAATGGCTTGTCGTACCTAACTTGTCTGTTTCTACTTCGTTTTATCTTATGTCTGCACAAAACGATGGTTCGTCTTAACTAATTCGATTGTTTCTACTTTTACTAGTTGTTACTACTCATTGATGGCTTGTCTTACCTCACTCGATTATTTCTACTTAGATTTTTCATCAATAGAAAGGCATTAAAAACTTTTTCGGAAACACTACAGCAGCAAAAGAACAAAAAAGAAAAAGACAATTTATTATTGTTTCCAGGATCAATAAATAATGAAAAATTATCGGTTCGCGAAAACTCGCCGTTAAAAGTCACCGTTCCTCCGAATACCGAACCCAAGGACGCCCCCGAACCAAAACTCGGTCATCAGAGCGACGAAACGAGCGCGATAAACCGATCGCGTACGCGATGTGACAGAACGCATCTCGAGACGATCTTATCACCGGCAGCGGAGCGTGCCGTGATGACCGTCTCGAGGAAAAAAAAAAAAAACAACGACCGCGGTTCGCAATACAAGTGCGTACGTATGTACATTCGTCTCTTTACATCACGTCTCCTCCTCTCCTCCTCGTTATCGGTTTACGTGCGCGCGCGCGCGCGCGCTGTCTTCGGGGGAAAACCGCGGAACGGACCTGAACATTACGACGTGTACCCGGTACATAAGCGAACTGGAGATCGGTCATCGCACACTGGGCGCTCGGACGGGCTGGGGATCGGTTCGAGCTCTGGTGCGAGATTTTTCGCGCGTGTGTTACGCGGTACACGTGTATAGGTGGTGCGAGCATGACGATCGAGCGCCGGGAGTACACTGCCGAGGAGGTGACTCGGAACGACGGGGCCGACGGCCGCAGGGTTTGGATCGTCCTTCACGGGAGCGTCTACGACGTCACGGACTACATGGACAGTGTGCGTTGGGTTTATCAATGAATCACGCGTTTTATCTTCACATTTTTATTCGTTAAAAAAGTTTTATCCTCTCGTACAATGATCAAACAGCTATTATCATCGTATGCATAAATACGTGACGAGCGTATATATATATATTGTTATGTGTGTGTATATATATAAAATAATCATGTACCCGTACAGAAGAGAATCAACAGCAGTGTAGTAGTAGTAGTAGTAGTATTTGTCTTCTCCCTTCTTATCATACTATGTAATATGTATATGTATACTAGCAATAGCTTATTGTTCGAAGGAAACAAAAAAATAAATCGTTTGAGTGAGCATATTATTTAGTATATGAACCGATGAGGGCAATATCATTTGTTTGCAACAGCACCCGGGTGGCAGGGAACTGATCGGCGAGTACGCGGGCGCCGACGCGACCAAGGGCTTCGATGATTTCGGCCACTCGAGCGACGCCCAGAAGGTGCTGAAAAAGTACGAGATCGGCACGCTCGTCAAGGTCAGTACAGCAACGATGATGCGCGTTCTCGTCTCTCGGAATCGGTGTTGGGCAATACTGGTTTTCCCGTTGGATAATTTGCCCGTGTGTATTGTTTCATTGCAGTCATCCGATGGAAATGCCAAGGCCGATGATGATTACCCCAACAATGAAAATAGTACCGCCAAGAGTCGTCGCACCAGACAGCGCAGGTAATCAATCGATCAATTAGCTATACGCGCTATGCTATGGTCCCGAGTGAGCAAAATTATTATTTTGTATCCAATCGAAAATCCCAACTCTCGAGAGAGAGATACTTGCAGCTACAATGACAATGAGTTATCAAAACATTTCATTATCGCTGCACGTGCACTGATGCCTTGGCGGGAGAAGGTGGTCACCGATGTAATAATATGTAAGTATTAACACATCCGCTCGCAGAAAATTCCTGAGCACCATACTCGGACCCTGCGCCGCGAGACTGTGACCTGCACTGCTGTGTTGCAACAACGATGACAAGGAGGCCCAAGCGCGCGGCTCATATCCACCCGCCGACGATCTGGCCGGTGGCCTTGGACCTGCCCCTCTGCTTGGTGGTCGGGTGCAAGTCCTCCTTGGCGATCAGCGGGGTCTTCTTCTCCTCCTTGGCGGGCGGCGCGGGGGGCGCGGGTCCGGACGGCTGCTTCTTCACGACCGAGGGCTTCTTCTTGAGCGAGGCCGTCTTGTCGGGCTTCGGCTCGCCGGGCGCCGAGGCGGCGGGCTCCTCGGGTATCGGGGACGGCGAGCGCGCCTCCGTCGAGGGCTTGGACTCGAGGGTCGGGGCGGCCGGCTTGTCCTGGCTGGCCGTCTTGCTCATCGAGCGCACGGCCATGGCGCTCAGGGCCCGGGCCGGGGGCGCGGGCTTGCCGTCCTCCGACTTTGCCGGCTCGGAGATGGTCACGCGCTGGCTCTGCCGGCTCGTTGGGGCCCCTTCGGCTGGCCGGAGCGGCGGGGGAAAAGGAACAGAGATTGCATTCGTTCGCTCGAGCCGCGGATTATGTATGAATCACTTTCAATAATCAATAAAACGCGATTCGTGTGGAAAACGAAAGACAAAAACAAAAATGGTACGTTCATTCGGAAGCTTTCGGAAGTCGGACGAAGGCATGATGAAAACATCACTGAAAAATGTAGCACACAAATATAGAGGTGCGTGCAGAAATCATTCTCCTTCATCGGCGGTAAGGAACGGAAATAAATCATCCGTAGGAATAAATTTTCCGTCCACCCGAGTGGACACCGAAAATTCTACAGAATCCGAAAATTACTCGACTCGACCGGATCATACGCGATGGCATTTCTTTTTACCAAAACACCGACGAGCGGTAAAAACACACGCTCCCGAATCGCTCCCCGTGAAACTCCTGCGCGTACGCGCGACAACAACTCACCCGGAGCCTCGCCAGCGGTGGCCGCGTCCTTGAGCGCCGGTCTCCTGAGCATGAACTTGGCGTAGGCGATCTTGGTCGTGTTGGACACCTCCGAGAGATTGGGATTGTACTCGAGGAGTCTCACCGGATCGAGGGACTCGAGGACCGAGTTGCCCTGGTGCTGCAGGTGCCTGCGCAAGCTGCGCCTGTGCTGTCGGTCTATCTGCTCGGTCGTGCTGCCGATCGGGTCCCCGGCAATGGTGTTCTGGCGCACCATGGCGTTCCAGTCCTTCTTCTTGCTGCCGCCGCTCGCGCGCCTGCCTATGGCCTTGGCGATCTGGCTGAACACGTCCTTGGAGCCCTGCTCGCCCTCGCGGATCACCTGGCTGACCAGGCCCTCGACGAAGCCGATCTGGAAGTCCTTCTGCAGTCGGCGCTCCATCACTCGGCCCTTTTTGCCCGACACTGGGGGAGGGGAAATTCATTTATTCGGCGATGGAACAAAATGATTGGTGCAACACGTTGATGTTGATGATGATATTACGGGCCCCGTCCTGCTTGTCGTCGACGTCCGGGGTCTTGAAGTTGTTCTGCTTGAATATGTCGATGATCTCGTAGCGCATCGACGATATGTCCTGCCTGATCTCCATCACGTCGTCCTCGGTTATGCTGAAGTCGTTGGTCTTGCTCTGCTCGGTCGTAACGTAGCGCCTGATCAACAGCCGCATCACCGCGGCGTGGCGCTCTTTCGCCTTGTCGCGGGACTTTTTCTGAAATCGCGGATACGATCGTACAGAGCGATGTTTTTTATTGCCAGATGTACATATGATGTATAAGCATCGTAAAGTAAAAGATACATGTGTTTGAGTAACCGAAGGAACAAAGATAAACATATATCGCAGCTTACGATGACCGAACGCGTCGGCTTCCCGGTATTTCCGCACTTCATCATCCGATCGAAGGTCTTGGTGGTCGGTATCATGTTGAAGGGGGGCGGTACCGTGTCGCCGTCCTCGAAGTAGCTCATCCACAGGTGGCTGCGCGCAAACTTCCACTCGGTGTCTGCCCGTTCCTGCAATTAATTACGTCGTTCATCATCATCATCATCATCATCATCATCATCATTGGTGTCATATATTATACAACGTATAAATGATAGAAGTATAAAACACTCACGGAAATGATCTGGTACGAGTTGGACATCATGGCGATGAGCATGTTCAGGAGTACGATGATGTTGATGACCGAGTACGAGCCGAACATGAGGAGGGCCCAGAAGCGCGTGAAGCTCTTTATGCCCGTAAGATCGAACGACATGAGGTCGACCATGCCGAAACTCGCCCAGAACAACGATTGCGACGTCTCGAACAGACTGAAGTTTGGAAATATGCAAACAACGCGATGAAAAACCATAATCTGTAGATCATCTCGTTTCTATATGTATACTATAATACGCACTTGGCGAATCTTCTCCAAGTCGAGCAGGCCTTTTCGTTGTTGTCAAAGTCAGGCAGGCCGCTGGGCAGGTGGTAGCACTTTTGCTTCTCGAGATCGGCGTAGTACCACAGCAGCTGGTTCATACCTGTTGAACAAAAATTAACAATTTTTCTGCATACTCTTTTCTCGAATATGTAAAACGATGAAAACCATACCACAGCCGAAGGCGAACAGCACGAGGGTGTAGATGAAGAAGAACCTAAGACAGATGAACGAATTGTCAGACGTGTGCATATAGTGTGGGGACCAAAAGATGTTGAATACGCAAACAGGGTTACTTAATAATGTCTATGATCATCCGGCCGAGCGATATCTGCAGCGGCCCGAGATGCGGATTGACGCTGAATATGTGCACGAGTTTGAGGAAACTGAATATCATGGCCGCTCCGAAGGCACCCTCGCTCAGCAGCATCGGCTCGAAGTCGTGCCAGTGGTCCCGGGGGTACCACGGGTCCTCGCCCGACCAGTACTCTCGCTGGACAATCATTCGAGGGTGAAATATGTTTTTTTTTTTTTTTTTTTTTTTTTTTTTTTTTTTTTTTTTTTTTTTTTTCTTTTTTCTTTTCTTCTTTTCCCTCTTCCCCCCCCCTTCCCCTCCCTCTGACGTCACGCTCTGGACGAAGGCGACGATGGTCCACAGGTCGGATACGTACTCGAGCAGGCCGCCGGACCACAGGGACCTTATCTCCCCTACGACTAGACCTGCGGTCGATCGAACCGCGAGTCGTTGATTTAAAACCCATATAGGTTTGTTCGTTCAAATAACTGTACATATATACGTACTGATGACGTATATGGCGACACCGGACTCCACGAGGCCGGGCAACGAGCCTCGCTCCCGGCGCTTCCAGCCCACGAGTATCTCCTTCAACCAGTCGGGGCCCAACAGCTCGATGGCGAGGTACTCGATTCGCTGGGAGGCCGCGCCGAGCAGCACTGGGAACGTTATTGTTTTTTTTTTTTTTTTTTTTTGCTTCACAATTTCTCTTCCATCGTCGCGTGCGTGAGTTAGTATCGCGTGAAATGTATGCGCGCGATATGTCCGATCGTACTCGACACAATCTACTGGCTCCCTTATTTCGTGAGTTTACACACGCCGCGCGAACAAAGTTAGTCGATTACAAGTATAAACGCACGCCGCGCGTACAACAACGAAAATTACCTTGATCAACGAGTTATTTATAGATTACGAGCAATCGACCCCAGGGCACAATGCAAAGATATGATGGACAATGGATTTTTCTCTCCCACGAGTCCAAAGATACGAGACTTACTCTCCTCGTCCCGTAGCTGCCAGTCATACCGTGTACTGCCACAATAACGTAGCTCCCATCACGAGCGAACGCATGCGATCGAGAGTGTGTCGATATACAGCCCCCCTTTACCCGTGCAACACTCGGACGCGCGTGGAATAAATCTCGCATCGATCATATACGCATAGTTACATCCCGAGAGCAAGAAAACAAAACAAACAACAACAACAACAACAACAAGATGACGCGAGTACGTGACATGACGATAATACAGCCGCAAGACCCGAAAAAAAAAAAAAAAGGAAAAAAGGCAGGCTCACTGAGAAAGAAGGCGTAGGACGAGGAGTGGATGATGAACTTGACGAAGGGCTTCTTGACGAACAGGGCCTTGGGCGAGTTGGGGGCCATCATGTAGATCGTGCTGTAAACGGGAAACTGGGCCCCGAGTTTGCCGACCTCGACCAGCTGGGCGATCATGCTGAGCCGGCGAAAGCCGGGAAGACCGTCGTACCAGATCTTCGCGAGCAGCTGCTGGACGTTGGGATGGGCGACGAAGGCCTTCTGCTTGTACTTGATGGCGAGCTTGAGGCGCTCGAGGGTCTGGCGCTCACCGGGTTCCCAGTTGTCCCCGGTCGGGTTGTAGTTGAGCATTATCTCGAGCTCGTTCGAGGTGCGCGCGTGGTCCAGCAGAGAGGTGGAGAACTGCATCACGTTGTCGCGCATCTCCTGCGGATGGGGGGGGGGGGGGGGGGGGGGGGGGGGGGTTGCGATTCAAGTATGAAATCGATTAAAAATTAACATTCTTTTTTTTTTTGTCATAGTTCAATTGGAATATTGTATGTGTCACAGCCCTCCGGATGACACGCTGTGCTTTGAGTTTTCAAGAAAAAAGACGAACAGGTAGAGAACAAAACGATTAAACTGAAATAACGGTTGATTGAGCATATGATTAAAATTTTAATTATAAGATTAGAAATAAGAAATAGGGATCATCTTTTTAGCAGCTGCTGTAGAAATTTTTTTCCTTTTTTCAAGAAAAGGAAAAGCATTGCTCCTTTGAAAAACGGCAAACAACACGGTGTGGGTTATACAAGACGTATGCACCTATAGGTTTGGATTTTGAATCCAGAATTTTTATTTTTAACGTTTGTTTTTTTTTCGTTGATACCTATGAGTAAGACGATCGTGACCGTTCAAGAATAGACGAAATAGTAGAGGATAATACCTAATAGAAAATAATCCACACAAACACTGATAAATGGAAATAGATTTTGGAAACGGTAATGAAATGCTTATTGAGAAAATGTTTTCCAAACTAGCATAAACAAAACCTTGGAGGAGATTTGTGCCGAATGATTGTCAGCGGTTTTTCATTTCGCCTCAGTCGTTACAAATGGTACGCGGTATCGTACTGTCGACGGACACGTACTATTTTTTTTTTTTTTTTTTTTTTTTTTTTTTTTTTCTCTGCCGTTTATTTTTTTTTAATTACTCCTCTAATCCTCTAATCAACAACGATAAGCCCTTTTCAACGATAAGCCCTGTTTCATCGTTACCTCCGCGCGTAATCCAACTAATACAGAGAAATCGAGCGCGCACGACGACGATGTATAGGTATCGCGCGGGGACACGTATTTATATGATTCCCTCGTGTTATATTTATCCTTCTCAAGTGTTAATTCTGACGGATCTTTCACGATTGTCCTAAAAATGATGATCTATCTACTTACACTTGCATGACTCTTATGTTTTATTCAAAATCAAATGTAGATTACAATAAATTATTGCACAGAGTTTCCCCAAATTTCCTATGCAACAAGTTTTATCGTACATTTAAAAGCTTTGAGTATCCTTCTTTTATTTTTGAGTTATTCGAAGAGCTCCAACTAGTTCAGTCGTCCTTCAGGAATTCACCTAAATATTTTTGTTGGATTTAAATTGTCCAACAGTTGTACCAAAAACGATTTACCGTCAAAATATCAAATGAAATAAAGATCAACGAAAAAACAAAATCATCCCCCGTACCTCATACTCGGACCTGAACTCCTGCTCGAGCCTGCTGAGCCTCCTCAGCTCCCACGACAGCTCGAAGGCCGTGAGCAGAGGATCCCTGGACGAGAGGGCGATCAGCGACGAGGACGACAGGGCCCTGTAGGCGTTGATTCGTGCCTGCGAGTGCCTGAGCGAGTCGTTCTCGCTCGAGCTGACGCAGTCGTCGCAGCCGCAGCGCACGTCGTGGGGCGTTGGCAAAGTGGCTCCGCGATCCAGCAGAATTTTTAGTATCTCGTAATTGTTCATGTGTGCTGCCAAAATCAAGGGCGTTATGTCCGGAGTGAAGTTGGACGCCGATCTGTCGACCGCCTCCCAGCTCTGCGAGGGTAATTTTTTTTTATTTAGTCTCGGGGTGCGGATGGGGGAGATTGTAGGTATGATAAAATTCTTGTTGATCCAAAGTATGCAGTTGAAAATCCTAGTTTTGCCAAGTTGACGAGTGTTTTTACATCGAGCGATTTTCAACGAGAAAATCAACGTATGGGAAGGCTGATGGGTGCATTAATTTTTTTTTTTTTTTTTTTTACCGTTTGTTTTAGAACAGCTGAAACTATTCTACGTTTCAATGAAACATTCGAAGCTGGGGGAGCCAGACTGTGGGTTAGTAGTATGAGCCCGATATGGTAAGACACGTGTCTGACATTGAGTCCAGGTCCATCTTTTTTAACAAATTCTCGAATGACATACACTCATCAACATTTGTGTATTCATATATTCTGTAAATACTAAATAGATGGAAATTCTACAATAACGCACTTGGATCAAGAGTGTTTGGGATTTTAGGACGACACCGTAGTAAGTAGTAAAAGCAGGCTATGGTAAGACGCGAGTCTGCCTTGAAAATTTAATATCTGGGTTACACGATTGATCGGAATAAAAGTATCAGAAATCTGACTCTGCTCCCTTTCCTCCGTACATTAAATAACGTGCTATAATGTACTCGAATATTGAACGGTACGAGCCGTTGTGCAGCATACGTATATGATTATTTCAAACGAGATCACGACGACGAGGAGGAGGAGGAGGAGGAGCAAGTTAAAGGCTTATCCGATTTGAGCAGCACTTGAAGAGAAACCCTGCCGATGGTCAGAAACGTATACAGGTATTGCATCGCGCGCGGTGCTCGAGAGAGAGAGAGAGAAATCGAATAAAACTATGTACGCCTTGGCGTGCATCGGGCACTCGCGTCGCGTATACCCTGTCGCTCGAAATTCGAAAAGGGAGCACGTAACGATAATTGAAAAATCACGCCCCACCGGCCGTAATCGCATTACCTGTCGTTACCATCGTGGAAAAAAAGGAAAAAAGAAAAAGGGTCATGCATCACGGACGATCGACGCGACTCGTCTATAATGTACACAGGTGTATAATTTGCGCCGCTGTTCCGAAGCAGCCGCCGACGGAGGGCTTCCCGCGTCCAAGCGACGCGGCGCCAAAGTCGGAGGAGGCGTGAAACGCGAGCTGCCGCAAACACGAGACCCCCTGCTCTGGACTCGCGCGCGTAGGTATCACGGCCTCGCGCAGCCCACGCGCGGGGCTCGTCTTTCGGACCCGCGCCATGTGCATCGCGCGTGTATACGCCGCGCGTACCCTCGCCGATTGGCTCAAAGACGAGCGCGCGACGCTCCGGGGCTACGTCGTTATTTTACGTGTGTGTGCACGCGTAACGGGCGCACGCCGTCATCGTCGCGTTGCGGGAGCGGATATTTCAACGGCATTAGCTTGAACGAATGAAAATTTGAATTTTCAACCGGCTTTGGCGAGAGACGAAAAAAAAAAGTTGTCGGATCGAGTTGTCGCTGGTTGGATGATAGTGCGGATGGAGCGGATCGGACGGACGGCTCAGCGAGGATGGGACGTGCGCCCCATTTACATTTCGCACACGCGCAAACACAGTGCGAACGTCCGCTGCGCAAGGAAGATGATACGTGTACGTATGCTTACGTATGGCTGTCCGGACTGGTGTATCTTCTCCTCGTGCTCCAGGAGCACCTCCACCGCTTCGACATATTCCTCTTTGATGGCGTGCAGCAGGGAGTCCTGGGGGCGAATCCGTTACGTTTGCGCTTTATTAACATCTTCAGCATCAGAGGTGTGCGAGCAGCTAAACTGCTTTTTTTGGTTTTTGGTTTTTATTTTTTTCGACAAATCGGAGTGACGAAAGTTTGGTGGAATTACTCGTATCGAATCGGCACCGGCCGACCGATCTCTCATTTCCGTGCGTGCAACGAGGACGAATCGAAAAGCCAAAGTCGTCGTGGGTCATTCGAGATCGCTGGAACCCCTTTTGAAAACAACAATACAACAACAGCGATAATAATCCTCCCTCGTCCGATCGCGAATGAAACAAAATCTGTGAGTGAAAAAAAAAAAAAAAAAAAAAAACAGAAGAAAGCGTCCTCGACCCACGACCAACCGCGGGCGGCGTAAGCATATTAGCTCGCCCACTGAAAACCGCAAAGCGTGCAAGACCTAGATAAAAAAATATACAGGTACAGAGGTAGAGGGCGCGTCGTTGTCACCCCCGATCCACCATACCCCCCCTTGGAATGGACAAACCGATGCCCAGTTATCACCGTACCAGCGGCAAAGGGACTCTCCCCCCGACCGCCACCTACCTTGACTTGAATCCCCATCTCGAGGAGCAGCATGATCAGATCGTAGTTCTCGTTCTCGATCGCGGCTATCAGGGCCGACCTATTGAGCGGATCGACGCAGTTGATGTTCAGCTGGTCCGGCCTGTCCTTGTTCTCCTCGAGCAGCCGCTTGACCGTCGCGCAGTCGCCCCTCTCGGCGCTCAGCAGAAAGTGCTTCTCCACGGGCCCGAGGATGTACTCGCCGGCGGCGGTCAGGGCCGGCTCCGCCGCCGAGCCGTTCCTGCCCGCGGTCGCGGCCTCGTTCTTTATCAGGTTCTGCTGCGACTCGGACGGATTCATCCTCGCGCCGGGGCCGATGCGCCGCTGTCCTTTTCGTACCTACGCCCCTTACCAAGGCTGACGACGACGCTGCTGCTGCTGCCGCGGCAACGCGGATGACGCGTCGGGCGCGCCGTCGTTGTTCGAAGCGCCCTGCATGTCCGGTCGCGGGGACGGCCAGGGCTCGACTGGCGGGAGATCGCGGGGGGCGGGCCGCCTAGTTTTTTTCTTCTTTCTCGGCGCTGAATCCTTAGAACGGGTGATGTGCTGTGCGGTGCATGTATTTAAGTACTCCCCGCCCCCCCCCCCCCCCCGGGGGCGGGCGCCCCCGCCGGCCGGGGGGGGGGGGGGGGGGGGGGGGGGCGGGGCGGGGGGGGGGGGGGGGGGGGGGGGGGCGGGCCCTTTCTTCCTTTCTTTCCTATTGTGCATTGGTCGAGGGGATATTTGCACTCGTTCTTCTTCTTGTGCTGAGGACCGAAGAGGCGACTCTCGGAAGACGAGTTACTCTGGGGAAAGGGGCACGATGCGACTCGGGGAAATGGCCACCGGTGCGATACGTGCATATTGTTGGGCTTGCAGAAGAGAGAGAGAGAGAGAGATAGAGAACGTACGCAAATTACGTGTGGTGAAAAATAAAAATTTATTAGTCGTAGTAAAAATCAACAACGTAGGAAACGACGAACGAAATGCGCATTTTCGACATTACAATTAGCATGAGGAGAACTTTCGGGGGGCGAACAATTTTGTGATCATGACGGGCTTGTTGCGAATGCTTTGCTCTTTTGAAGCGTTGCCGTATATATTGTATATGTATTATACATGTATGTATGTATGTATTATTATTATTATTATTATAATGTATTTCAGCGTTTCGTTTATACATCTCGCTGCTTATAACTGATGTTACATCATCATATACGTACAATATAGTATGTTTTTATTATTATTATTATTATTATTATCATACATGTCATAATCATCATTAATATTATACACACGCGTCATGAATAAGTATTGTGCTCGCCTGAAACTCATTCTGCCCCCCTTCTTTTTCTCACTTTTCTTCGTCGCGGCAGAAATACGTGTATAATATGGCCTTCTCTCCAGATCACACAGACGATTTTCATCGATAATGTATGCAGCGTTTGATGTACATGTGTGCGAAATAAAAAAAAAACTCCTACGTTTATAATCATAAAATTTACGACCAATGTATGCAAGCATATACGCGTCAGTCTTTGATCCGCCAAAGCAATAGCTGTATACCGTGATAATAGTAATAATAATAATAATAATAATAATAATAATAATACACACTGCATCATCATCATCATCATCATCATCATCATGATCATGAGGGTCCTCCGACGATAGTGGGTGGTAGTATATTCCGTACAATATAGCATACGTATGTATCTCGAAAGAACGTGGAAGAAAGAAAGAAACGAAGCCAGGAAACTAGACAAAGTCGGGCACGGTCGGATGCAGGGGCGCGTCCCTGCACATCTCCCGTATGATCCTGTCCTCGGCCGAGCTCGGCGGCTGCGGCTCCTCCTGGCTCTTGTTGGCGCACACCAGGGCCAGTCTCGCCAGACGCTGCATCCTCTCCTGCCTGAGTCTCGCCAGCCGATTGTTCAGCTCGTCCCTCTTGTACAGCAGCTCCTCCCTCCTGCCCCTGTCCGCGCCGCCCCTCCCGTACCTGATGATGATGTCCGAGCGCGTGTGCGGCTGGCTGACGGCCAAGTCCCGGCCGTAGCGTATGAACGACGAGCCCATGCCGCTGCTGCGGCCCTCCCGCGCGTCCAACAGCTGCTGCTGCTGATGGGCCTGATGGCCCCCGGCCGAGAAGCGCAGGGCGTACGGCAGGGGCCCGAACTCGAGGCCCGACCGCGGGGAGTCCTCGTCGCTGCCGGCCGCGCGGAGCACCGCCGGGCTGACCGGGTGGTGGAAGCAGGCCAGCAGAAGCAGGACCGCCCCGGTGGCCAGGGACAGGAGCCGAGCCATGTGCGGGTCGCTGGAACC
>JAPYYV010021714.1:0-15373 GCA_030522625.1 Copidosoma aretas
CTCTACTGCGCGAATCACACCGACGTACGTAGGGGTTTTCCTTTCGCAGCATATGCCAATAAACGCCGCAAACGCGCCGGTTCATAAAGCGCGGGAGGACACGAGTCGGTCCGATGGATCTCCGTTCGATCGCGATCCACGACGCGCGGGCGCCCCCCGCGGTATACTCGTGCGCGGAAAAAATGAAATTATGCGCGGATCGTAATGAATTACCGCCGTAGGAAGTACAAATGGATATTATGGGCGCGCGCGCGTGGATTTACAGCGAATTAAGTATCAGCGAGTGCGGAGCGCCCTGACGACCTGCTCGCATCAAGTGTACACGGGTGCATGAATTTGTTATAATAGGATAATTGCGCGGCGCGAGGGGGAGAGCCGGGGAAAAATTTGATGGTGCCGGCATCGGTCGCGGTATCGCCGGAAAAAATCTCCGGAGGTGATCTCCTCGTGCCCCGGCCGCATCGCGCTCGTGTGTGCGTGCCGGGGTGTACGGAGCGCGGCCGATGGGATCGGCGATTAGCGAAATTTTCATATTCAAGCAAACGTTCCTTCGGACGACGCGCGCGCGCGCCGGGGTAGGTAATGCCTTTAATTCCTCCGACTATGTGGCCTTTTTTCTTTTTTTTTTCTTCCCGCGTGCACATACACATGCGCGGTGCGAGTCATTATTTTGCAGTTGGCGATGTTGTTGGGAGTAATGATGCATTATGCTGCTGCTGCTGCTGCTGCTGCTGCTGCTGCAGTAGCGAGGGTTATATGCGTGTGCGCAATAAAAATGAAATTTTTAAATTATTAAGGAAGCATTAATTACGTGCAAGGTACAATATTTTTATAGTTTTATGTTGTGTTAAACATCGTCCGATCGGAGAGGCGATAGTGTTCTGCATAGTGTATACATATATGCACATGTTCATTTCCATCATATACACAGCGCCGTTGCCGCTGCTGCTGCCGCTGTACATTGCCGCGACATTATACATCGCGGCAGGTGCGTTAGGACGCGTATACGCGCGTCGTGGGCACAGAGGAGGAGGAGGAGGAGGAGGAGAAGGTGACCCAAATAGCTTTGAATTACCGGAGAAGTGTATAACAACTACTTGTACTTGCGCGGAAAGAAGAAATAAATATAAAAGGCCGAAGCGTCGTCGGGAGGCGGACAAAATTTACGATTTTCGCCGAGCCCGCCGCAGTGACAAGCGGAAGTCAACGGCGCACGAAATTCGCGCATATTTAATGCCACGGTGCGTTTCTTGCCGCCGCTATATTTGGCCGGCTTTGGCAGAAAAGCTCCGTGGAAACGTGCTGTATGTATCGCGTTGCATGTACATATACATACATACGCGCACCCTCTCGTGTAAAAGAAACGCACGGCCGAGCAGGTGCATCAGCGCCGGGGGAATCGCTCCTCGATACATACGCGCTCATCCTCCTCGGATTCTCCTGACAAAGTGGGAGAGCAGCTGGAGAAAAGTTTAGGGGTAGACCCGCGGTGGTAGGAAGGCCCGTGCAGGAAGCGCGCGAGAGGTATAGGGTGCGAAGGAGGCTTCCTTGGCTTTTCGGCGAGAGCCTCTGATCCCTCCGTGGCCGGATGCTCGGTCCCTCGGCCCTTGCGTACACACGAGCTCGCGACGATTTTCTTCGGGATTTTCGTGGGCGTGGCGTGGATCGATTATATTGTTGCGTACGATCAACGCGCAGCAGCCAGAGAATCCCGATCGTAGCGACTCGTGGGTTTTTCAAGGTACATGAGACGAGAAAAGAATAAAGTACACGCTCGCGAGCTTGTACACATAGCAGGTCGAGCGTGAGTGGGACAATGGGATCCGATGCGAGGAGCTGATCCAAGTGATTTCGGAAGGAAGCGACGGCGTCGTGATCCGCCGTTGGTTTGTAAAGGGTCGAGAGAGAAAGAAGGGGTGAGATCACGTGGTGCGCCACAGCAGAAACAGTCTGTGCCGTGTTTTATAAGGTTTTTTTACGGCAATGGCTGGGTTACTGCTCGCGACAATATTCATGGTATTATTGTAGGATTTAGTATCACCTAGTGATCAGAGTAATACAAGTGACGTAAAAGCGTTGTGCTGTAGTTGAAAAATAGTGTATGCGTAAATTTGAACACAATAGACACTTGGAGCTTTACAAACTTTCAGAATCATAAACAGTTGAGGTATCAATCAGAATTACTAGAGCAATCAGAAACAGTAAGTTTAATAAAGACCCGCGGACAGGAATTTTTTTATTTTAAATAGTAGAATTCCTCCCTAAACTTTGATACAAAAGTATAGATTATGAGACTTTTGAAATTCGCTCAATGTGCCTGGAATTGTGCATTATTCGTGTAACCTCAGCTAATAGAGTTTACTAGATAAAGCAAACCACCCTCTCTTTCGTACGCCCCCGATAGGTGCTGCAGCCTGTACGTACCTCAAACTGAATATATAGCCTCTATGATAATTAGTACCCTCACAGTTAGATGGACTAGTCTGATAAGTAAATTGCAGGCTTATGCTATTTTAATATTGGTAAATATATACATGTATATATATCAGGAATAAATAAAGGTTTGGACTAGCCTTGTCGGCAACATGAATTCAGTGAGTACTCGCTGCATCTATATCTGCTACTCCAAGACGAATCTATATTGCATCAATATTATTATTAGAATTTATTCGTTTACAGCGCTTACTGAAAATTGAAAATTAATTTCGATATTTTTAAATGTTTTTTATTCGAGATTGATATAAATATAGGCCGTTCTATGCTCCTGCTTGCTACACAGAGTAAAGTTGGTGCTAAGGTCTTTTCTCTCTCTCGTAACCGTGATAGATCTATTTTACAATCAGCCCGTTATGGCTCCTCTGAAGTGTACAAGACAACGCCAAGGTCAACACGCTTGACGCGTGTAAAATTTCCTGTTATAAATAAACAAAAATGCGCAACTTTGTCGTAAGAGTTTATTGCGTTACACACCTTGATTGCGAGAAAAAAAAAGGGAGTGAATAAAATTCCCCCTTTTATGAGATGGAAGAGCACTCGTGCTAATTAAACTGATCAGTTTGCTAATGTGGTGCTGTTTTGCCTGGTACGTTGTTAAGCTCATTTGCAGTGTTGAAGTGAAAGAGCGTGCAACGCGGACGTTGGAAAGCACATAGCATTGTAAATTCATTTATGAGTAGCAATATTTTAGTAGTGAATACTTTAAGTTTTGTGAGTGACAAAAAAAATACAACATCGGATGATATCCTTCCACGATTCAAAGGTACAAGCAGTTTTTCGAAGTCGGGTCGGAGGAATAAAAAATCATCTTCTCACTGAAAATACATTGGTATACGAGCATGTACAAGTTAATGAGTATAATCGTGTCAGTAACAACCATACTCGGTAATGTCATGACCATAATAGCTGGCTGGCTATGCCCGAGACTTTTCAGAGTCACCTCCAACCACCTGATACTCAGCCTCGCCTTTTCAGATCTGACTGTAGGTCTTATGACAGTCTTCAGAATGGCCTTCTACTTCGATCCGTCTCTCAATAACCATAAATTCTTGTGCATACTCAGGTAAGTCATGAAACAATATATTATTCGTGCAACCGCGATATGCGCTAGCCCAATTCTGCCCATGTACTTAATGGCGCCATATTTGATATTTTCTTATATTCGATTAAAAGTTTAATACTTTTAGATGAACGAAATAAGTAAAATTCCATCGTGCAGTAGTTGTGTCGTGCATCGACTGCTTGAAGGGCACGCGCATTTACCAGTATTAGTTTCACCTAAACATACATATGTCTCTCTTTGGCTATACATGCAGCAGCCAGTGATATTATGATATGATCATTACAAGACCACTAAGACCAAAACTTCCGTGGCAGTCGGGCATTTATATACAAAATTAGCTTATGCGTGATAAAAAATCTTATTTTGGTAATCATGCATACTATCGTGCTACATATAGATGCGGAAAAAACCAACCCCAATATCGATCCAACTACATGCATACTTGTACACTGTTGAAAATAAAGGGATCTGTTTTAATTTTAAAAAAACAGTAGAAATTTTTAAGAACATACGATGTTAACAAATGAATGTTTTTTCTTCGTTTATTTCCACAGGCATGTCTCTTCTTGTGGTGCCTTTGTGGCAAGTGTCTTAAACATCGTGTCAGTAGCGGCTGATCGTTATATCGCGATCACTTATCCTCTTGAATATCCAAGATACATGACCAAGAGAATGATAAACATTGTGGCCATTATGAATTGGTGCATAGCCATTTTCGTAGGCACGATGCCATTTTACTGGAACGTATACAACCAGTCGACCGAGTCGGCAGAGAAATGTGCATACCTGAACGTCGTTCCTCCGTGAGAAATCCAAGTACAATTCTCATCGTTTTCCTCAAGATGGTACATCATAAAAACATTTTGATGTTGCAGATTCTTTTTCAATGGGATCATACTACCGATTTTTGTCACTTCCTGGACCAGTATTTTCGTATTTTACTGTAAAATTTGGAAAGAAGCACGGGCACACTTGCATAGGATAAAAGCGAGGACAGAAAGTATCGGATTGAGTATCAAGTGTAAATGCAAGAAAAGCAATAAGGTATAATAATAATTCATGCACTTTTTTCGTGGCTCTTTAGGTGTTTAACTTGGGTATAATTTTTTTTTTTTTTTTTTTTTTTTTTTTTTTTTTTTTTTTTTTTTTTTTTTTTTTTTTTTTTTTTTCTTTTTTTTTTTTTTTTTTTTTTTTTTTTTTTTATTTTTAGAATTTTTCGAACCTACGAAAATTGTGCTGGAGGTGAAAAAGATAGCGCTCTTGCTGGCTTTGTCGAACAGCGGCATGAACCCATTTATCTACACATGGAACAACCCGACCTTTCGCAAAGCCTTTCGTTCCAGGCTAGCGCGTACATCGTCGATCCAAGACGAATACTGTTCGAACCATCAGTGTTCGAAACGTCAGCCTAGTAAGTCTATTGAGATAAGTTTGACAACATCGAGTGAGGTTAACGGTAAAGCTGACCATACCTCAGTTCGAGGATAATTTATTCATCTTATTTAGTGCAATATCAACGTTAAATTAAAAATTTTGATCATTATTTCTAAGAATCCTGTTTTATTTTACCCAACTGCTTTTCTACTCTATTTGCCTACAAAGTATTGCAGAAATATGGCAATGCTTTTGTGCTAATACATTGTAGTTCATGGTCCCGTAAGACGTTTTACTGTAATTTTACCATGAGTTGTTGGACGCCCAAGTGTTGTTTTTCGATCGACTTTGCATTTATTTATTTTTGCCACGTTCAGCGCGAAGAGGGACTAAAAAGAGTAGGTATGGCGGAGCAGGAGGAGAAGAAGGTGGTACCTAGCATTCGTACAGAACGAAATTCAGCACAGCGTCTGATTGCCCCGGGAGCGATCTCGGGCGGAGATACATGAAAAATACCGGGCACCACCAAAGGAGGTGGGTAGGAGGGTGGAGGCGGAGGCAACCAGCCAGGGTAAATAACAAATGAAGGAAGCGCAAGCTTGTCAGTGGCGCGCAGGAGCGTAACGAATGGCATTGCTAAATCGCGGCTGCGCGTGTGAGTGCGTACATATTGTTGAACAAGTACCCGCACCATGTACTCGAGCATCGCGCGCACATCGGTTCTACCTACACCCCCGACCCATCAGCTCTCCTCCCATTCAAAAGAACACGAACCGAACTTGTGAATGGCGGCCCCGTACGATGTTCCGCTGTTGCGGTTATTGTTCCTGTTATTATTCAACGATAGAACGGATTTTTCCCCTCCCTCGCTCGTTAATTAGCCAGACACTCGGGCGAATTGCCCGCTGCAGTTACGCATTACATTTGCCGCGGCGTGCACTTTTCCATGCACATTGCACCGCCTGTGTCCCCTCTTGCGTGCATCGCACGCGCCTCGCACGTAATACACACACAAATAAGGCGCTACGTACGACGCGTTGCGACGTCGTTTTTCCGTAGCCCCCGCGTTGATAGTGCGAATTTTTTCCCCGATGCTAGAGACCTGTATGCGTGTGCGTGTGGGAACCGATGGTGGTTTTCTGGTCTTTTTTTGCCCGACCGTCTTGCCCGGTATTTGTGTTAACAGAACGCTGGTTAATTATATTTTTTTTTTGCCCCTATTGCAAGGATAATATTATGACATTGCGCTCCGACGCTCTATTATTAATATGGTGATGATGATGATGATTGACACATGGCACAGTCGGTTTGGTAAGCCTCTGATGAATGTGAATGCATGTATATTTATTTAATTTATTCATCAAAATCATTAAAATGAGAATGCGATTGGAAATGTTTTCAAAAATAAACCAAGGCAATACGATGTACTTTGATATTTGTGGTGATTTTTTTTTCGCAACGGTACAGCCAAACACACGAGCTGCCCTTCATTGTTGGCAATTATCGCGGTCGGGTTGTAGTGGAGCGGAGAAGAAAAATTGTAAGAGAAAAATAACCTCGTACGCGCGCGCGTGTATACAATCGGTAGGCTGCTGGCAAAAAAAAAGGCCCGTAAAAAGGCAAAAAGGGAAAAATTTCGAATGCACCTCCAACAAAGTGTATAATATGGATACTCATTAACGGAACACAATGGCGAAATAAACTTGTAGTTAGCGGAGTGCGCGCCGCAAGGCTCCGCAGCGCCTGCGTTATAAATGCATGTGTATGTATATCTGTATCCCCTGCCGCCACCGCCGCGGGTTTAGCGTAATGGTGAAACGCGAGGAGGAAAAACGTATGGGTATTCACATGATACACGTATATAGGGAAGAAAAGAGAGAGAGACGCACACGTGAGAATGCACCGAGTGCAAAAGTGTAAAGGCGCCGCGGTGCACGTGTGTATAGTTGTGTGTTATTATACATGTGTGTGTGTGTGTGTATGGATGCGCGGTGGTTGAGTGCAAGGTGAAAACGGACAGTGACGACGAGTCGCGAAGTAGCGGCCGTGTGTATGATATCCCTTTGCAGGCGAGGATAATGAAGAAATAAGAAAGTTCCGCCACTTTTTGGGTCACCTGTATACCTATACTCGTTATTTTATAATCGTTGTCAACCGACCACTGCTGTTTTTTTTCTTTTTCTTCTTTTTACGAATCCCGGAAACTTTATAGCGGCACCTGCACTTGGAAGCGTCGTCCTTCCTCCAGAGAACTTTTTTTTTTTTTTATTATTTACGCTCGAGTTGATTTACTGTTTATTCTTAGTTACGTGCAATTCGATGTAGAATTCTGGACCTTTTTTATCATCATGACATTTCATTTCAATTTTCATCAAATTATATTTCTAGAGCTGTGCTTGTATCTGTTTTTCAGCAAAAAAATTGCTGATAAGAATGTACATCGGTTTTCTAGAAATTTATTCTGTTGTCAATATAGTATGAACGGAAATTTTATACAAACATTTTAAATGCACACTGTTGTATTACACAATTCAAGATTTCAGTTATTTTTAATAATATTTATGTGTCATGTGAAAAAATGAATTTAATTACAATCTGAATCCAGATCATCATCACTTCAACATATATATGTATTACTGCATTGTATGAAGATTTCATCACCATTTACACTTCATCACAACTGCTCCTTTTGAGACAAAGACACCCTTGAAAACTTGAGTAATCCGAGGGAAAAATTGCCATTGTTATTCGCGAGAAGGAAATAATTACTCAGTACAAGTAATTCGCTTAAGAATACTCGGGAGCTTTTGTTAAAGTAGATTTGTCCCAAAATGACGTGATTATAAGCGCAGGAAAATTCAGAAAAAAAAAAAAAAATGGACAACCAGTCGTACGAGCTTGCAAGTCGCTCCTATTTATGCTCCGTCTATACCTGCAACATGCCGAGTCGGAACAAAACGGCCTAGCGAATGAAGCACACGACTGCACCATCGCCAAGGGAGCAGCTGCGTACGGGACGGTACATATACATACCCATACCCGTAACATAAGTATACACGAGCGCGCGAGAGCAAGGCTCCTTCGCGGGCAGGTGAATCCTGCTGCTGGCTCTCACCTGATCCTCCTCGGCCGGCGTCGTCGTCGTCGTCCTCGTCCCCCGATCATCGGCGCCGGCGGAGGAAAAGCCTCAGTCCAAAGGAAGACGACGAGGGTCCGCCGGTAGCCCCGGCAGGTGATGCGCGTCGATCGCAGGAATTATGGTCCACGAGCGGGGGCACGCGCGCCGTGTGTTTGCCCCCGGTTCTCCCCCCCCCCCCCCCCCTCCTTCTCGCCTCTCCTCTTCAGCCGATGCTTGGCTCGTGCCACTGCGCGGTTGGCATTATAGTTTTTTTCCGAGAGCGGCCCGTGCCCCAATATTACACGTATTACCACCTTGTTTTTTTTTTGTTTCCTGCGGTTTCGCCGCGATTTCGTGGTGCTGCATATCGGGCAGGAGTGGAGGAAGCCCGGTGCTCCGAGGAACCCTGTACGACGAAGGGTAGAGGTGCGTTTTCTTCTCTCTCTCTCTTTCTCAACGTCCGTTACTTTTGCCTGCGTTTGCATCGAACGATGCGTCGGCGGGGGACCGAGTCGCTGGATACTGGAGGGTCGTTCTTTTTTTTTTTTCTCCACGCTCAACGTTAAACACGCGTCTTTGTATCAAAGAAAAAAAAAAAAAACTTGAATATTCATGAATGTACAGAATTAACTTTAATCACAAAAAGTCATTCTTACGAGCGCGGACGCTCGTACGTTTGACGGTCTCGCGTAACTCGATTCGACCGCGGAGCAGCGGCGAAAGAAGAAAACAAAATCAAAAGGGCGAAAAGGAAGAATCGAAAATTGGATTATTCAAGGGAGCACGTGGCTCACCCATCCGTCGATATAAATACACCGAACGAAAGTAAAGCAGAAGGAGGAGGAGGAGGAAGGTAGAGGTAGGCAGAAAAAACGAAACGCTGAAAATATCATATTTACGACTCGAGGGCCATTTCCAATTTTCTCGAGTCGTTAACGAGGGCTCCGGGGGGTGGGGCGGGGACGAGCGCGATACATCGCTCGCTGCACGCGCGACGAGCAAATAAAAAGAGCCCCGTGATCGATTCTGATTCTCCCTTCCGCGCATTTTGCGGAGAAGACGGATTTTTACTCTCTCTATACGCACTATATATATACGTGCATGAGCATCAGGGGACGGCCCCATCTCTGTAATTACACAGCCGCACGCTCCACCCGATGAATGATATGCTTACTCGTTGGGCATTGGCCCGCTTGTTTTTTTCGTATTTTTCCGCGACGATACTAAGATTACGCGAATTGATACATTCGCGGAGTGTGGGGAAAAAAGTTACTGAAATTCAGCCTTAAATCTTGACATATACTCAAATATTTTCGAAGAATTAGAAATTAAAAAAATTCACCGTACAACAAACTTGACCGGCATTACACATTTTCCCAGAGTGTTTGTATTTTTTTCTCTGCTATCCAAGTACAGACCCGTGAAACTATAAACTATTTCTTGGAAAGCAAGCTCCGATGGACCGATACGAAAAATTGCACCGAATTGAGACGTAAAAATTTGACGTTGGAAAAAGAAAAAAGCAATCCATAAATTCGATAGCCGTGCGCGCAACCTACTTAACAACAGATCCTCGATAACTATAATGTATAATATAATAAGTATTGGCCAAAAGAAAATTTACGGCCGTTAATCGAAGATCGCTCGCAGCGATGGGCACTTTTTTTCTAATTCCCAAAGCCAGCGCCGTAAATTACGCGCGTTAACGTACATACTGTAGTTATCCACGGATTTTTAATCCAAAAAGCCCGTGTAGATGTATAGTTATAATATAATACCCGTAAACTAATTCGATCCGACTCGATTGGACGTGCGTGCAATGTATACAGCGGCTTGTACAATTCACCCTCTTCCTGCACACTCTGCAGTGTATAGGTGAGTACATGGACCGATAAAATATATTCGCCGATGAGACGCGGAAACAACAACAGAGGCAGCAGCGATGCCAGATCGAACCTCACCAAGATCGGGGCATCAAGACGTCGTATATAATATCCCCGCGGCGTTTTCGAGCCCCGAACGCGCACCAGAGTCGAAAGAAGCGCCGGGGAGAGATGCGAGATGTCGATTTTCCGGAATCAGTGTAAAATCGGGGCGCTCGCGCGCGCTGTCCAATTAACGCGACGTTTACAGACGGCCGCGGGTAACCCTCCTCCGGCGCGCGCATCTCTTCTGCCGCTGCTGCCGCTTGTCTTGCCTTTTCTAGCCCGCTGCGGCTGTGTATAATACGGGACGCGAGGTGCGGGGGAAGGAGCGAGGGAGAGCTGCTGCCCCTAATCGGGCCCTCTGATCGGGCATAAAATTGCGATTTAATAGTACCTACCTATCTCTGCCCATACGCGGGCCCGTCTATATGCTTGCGCGTTGTATGGTCCCCCGACGAGGGGCTTTTTCGAGGAAGGAGCACCTGTCCTGGAACGAATGAATCGAACGAAACGGGCCCGCCGCCGAGAGGCCCGCCGATGCGCCGGCCGTTCGTCTTCTTCTTCCTCCTCCTCCTCCTCCTCTGCAATATACACGTGTGTGTGTGTGTGTGTTCGCGCTACGGCTGTATGCATACGTCGGTTGTGTACATATATACGTAAAAGCCGGCCAGGAAAGGCTCTCCAAATTCGAACCCCGAGCTCTGGCTAGTAAGTAGTTGCAGGTACGCTGCATTTACAATGCCCCTAGATTTCCGCGGATCAACATCCCTTCTTTTTTTTTTTTTCCGCACTCCAACCGTACATTATGCAGCGAAGGATCGAGCGATCGGGGATTTTATGACTCGTTTTCAAGAATCCTCTGTTTGTGCGTATCGTGCGATGGCTGTTGCGAGGCCGATGGGAGAGGCAGGGCGGGAAGGAGAAAAAAGAGAGCGTCGATTGAAATCTTTGATCGGAGAGCGCTTAGAAGGTCTTATTGAATTCATAAAAGGGCCATTATCCCCGGATGCGTACAACGGCCCGAAGGAAAAAACAAAAATATATGTACACGCGTATAGCCGCGCGCGAAGGAAGCTCTCACGCGCGTGTGAGTAAGACGGGCGAGCAGCAGCAGCAGGAAAGACGAACAAGGCACTACCAGCGTGCAGGTGCAGGTCCGGCTGGCTGGACGCTCGTTCGACTTCGATTAGGAAACGCGAGGGAGAGCAGGTGATTCCGAGCGGGCAGAGGCGCGTGCCTCCTCCATCTATCCCCGTCTCCCCGTCTTCGCGCGCTCGCGAAGGGATGGCCGTTGAACCGTCGTCGTGGTCGTCTTTAGGGGCAAAAACGCGGAGGCAAAGAGAGCCACAGCAGCGCCGTTGACACCCTAATAGAGGCCACGCGCCAAAGACTCTCGTGCAGCGCGTGTTCCTGCTTCCGCCTCTTCGGCCCGGAATAATTTACACAACCCCCGAAAGCGCCGTCGGGAGTGATAAGAGATCGACGACGACGACGACGACGACGACGCGCTTAATGGCCCGCAGGTGCGGTGTGTCCAGAGCTTCCGCGATACCGGGGGACGAATCGTTCGGGCTGGAGAATTCGGACGCGATCGTCCCCTTTTTCGGGGGGACGTTCATAATTTTTGGTCAGCCGGTGGGTGGTTTGTTGGTTTTCGTGCTTTTTTCTGTTCATAGTTACGTGCTTGGAGTCCGACGGTACCGCGCGTAAAAGAATCACGGTGATTTCACCCCTCGCGTTGTCAACAACAGATATCCCAAGGTTTCGGCAAGTTCTCAGAACCACGGCGCTCGATCGAGAGGGTCATCAAAAGTTCCAGCAACACTGCACCACCCGGCGCATCGTAATCGACGCCCAACAGATTTGTACACACAATACGCGCGCCCGCTTGTGTTTACAGGGGCCCCCGTAAAAGTTTAAACGGTACAAAGCGCGCGAGAACCGAGCCTCCGCCGCTTGTAAAGTAGTCCTCGGTAAACGCCGCAGCGAGCTGCCGCGACCGCCCCGGCGCGCGCAATAAAACGGCAATCGGCCCGGTGTAATTCACGCACCTCCGGCCTCGGAGAGGAGCGGAGAGAGCGCCTGGCCGGAGGAGCCGGGTCGGACAGGTGCAAAAGCGCGCAGCACGTCCGTCCCAGCGGCACGCGCCACGGCAGGCCGCTGCAGCTGAGCTAATTACGCGTACGTGTATGTATGAGGCAGCAGCGGTCGTGCTCTCTCGGCGAGAGGAGCATGGTAGAACGATGATCCACCGACGGTCGTTCTCGCGGCGGACTCGCGAGGCTGCTGCTGCAGCGGGCACAGAGCCGTCGACGCCCGGGCGCCGGATCTCCCTGGTGCTGATGGTCGCAGCTGCGTGCGATTGCTCGTGCACGTATAACGCGCTTTGACGATCGGCGCGATCATCGTTAGGAGCAGTGGTCCTTCGGTTTTCAAGGACGACTCGTGTAGTCACCGCTGTCCGCCCGAATCGGATCATTTTGTTTATCATTTGTATTTTGTAAGTATGGCTCACAGAATATAATCTTCAAGTGTTTCGAGGATCGATCGATCAATATTACGGCTCCAATTACACGCGCGCCGCCCGTGCGGCACTCACTTGCCTGCGATGTCAAAATAGAAGAAAATCTCTCGCGCGCGTGATCGATGCTCATCAGCCGTAGTAATACAATCGACACTCGGTACAGGCGACTCGTTCGTCTGCGGACGTACTTGGCACGTCACTTTGGCATGTCTTGGCAAACAACTTTTCCCTCGCCGTACCAATTTTTACCGCGAGCGTGCGCTCTTCGTCGTCTTCTCTCGGCGCCAAAAATCGTCGCGCACAGCTGCTCCCCCCCCCCTATCTTCTCGCGATCCTCCCGTTTTCGTTTTCAAGAGCGACCAGCCACGCAGGAGAGACTGTAACGGTCCCCGGTCACGAAGCCCGGCGGTGCAGATTATTATTCGCTATCGATTCCTGTGTACGTGCGTTGGTACGCGTCCGCAGAAACAGAGTTGTACGTTTCACCGGGTCGGCTCGGATTACCCTCCGCCGGCGACGATTTCCATTTTAATTTTCGTTGTTCTCCTCCCTCTCGTCGTCGTCGTCGTCGTATAGTTGTTGTCCTCTCTCTCCATCTCGCTGATGTTTCTCCGTCGTTTCGAGCCTCGAATTCGAATATCTGAAAAAAACGCGTGCAGTACCTCATGAAACGTGTGCGCGAGTCTCGTTAATCGTGCCCGGGAGCAATTAAAATTTCAAACTGCGCCAACACGGGGAGCTTCATCGAGACGCTGCTTGTTTAACATCCCTGTACCTGCAGAGTTGACGCGCCCGTGTGCGTACGGTGCGGCGGACTCGAAAAAATTGGCAATTACGGGCGTTCGTTGGTGCGCGGCGGCCGGGGAGAGCGCCGTTGTCGAGCCGGGTTTTTTGTTTTTCCAAAACGAGCCGCTCGTCGTCGTCGTCGCGTGCCGGTGCAGCGCGTGCGCGTTCGAAAGTCGTGTGTATATAGGAGCCGCAGGTGCGGCCGGAGCGCTACTATTATATACGCACGCTCGCGTCGCGACTTCTTTCTCGGGGGCTTTATTTCGGAGCCTCGCTCGTGTGCCTGTAGGCGCTGCGTCGCACTTTTCACAACATCTCAAAAATTGCTTTCGATTCTGATGAACTCGATGAATTATTAACCCTCTTTTTTTTTTCAAACGAATTTCTCCAGCAATGTTCTCTTTTACTTGTCAAGCATTCATTAACAATCATATGTAATATACAAAGCAGCTCCAAGATCAAGAATTCCCCGGTCCCATGTGGGGCTGGACGGTAGAGAGATCCCAGGGTTTCAAGCCTTTGCCAAGTCGCAGTGGAAACCAAGTATATAAACTTTATATTACATGTTTGTAATGTCAGCTAATATACACTATATGATAAAATATTGCCCTCGTTTTATTACTACTTAGAACACCATAATTTCATTGTATTTTGGATTGTACGTTCTTTTTTTTTGCTTGCTTACACTTTTTATCTCGCCTGTAAGTTACACGCTAATTCTTTCCCACTCTTTTTCCGGTTCGGATGAACCCCGGCCCGACCGATTACAATAGACCAAACTATGCACGCGTCACTCAACAAAAGATCACTATCTTAAATTTGCTGGGAAAAATGTCTTATCTGGGAAAATCTATTCTGTCAGTTTGAAAATACTCCAGTCGGACCATGAAATTGGGGACTTATCGAGTTTTATTATTCGTGTCATTACAATTATTTTTCCATCCTAAACAGGACAGCTGCAGCGACGCTGTGAAATTTGGAAAAAAAAGGCGCATTTTCCGAGATAGCGCTTTTATTGGAACAAACTCGAAATGGTGCAAAAAAAAATTTCCCACCAGCCCCACGCAGGAATATACGAAAAATACGAGTCAATTCGGTGCACCTAATTTTCAACCGTCACCATGCAATCGCGAAACACAATCGTAACCGCGACTAAACGGGCCCGGAGTCGGACCGAGGCCCCGCATATCATCCGACGATCTCGCCTCCCGGCTCGAATCAACCCCGAGATCTCATACTAATTATCACCCGAAAGCAACACTCGACGGATAAAAACGCGGAACACATTGTACATACATGCTTATACAGCAAACAGGGAAAAATCGATGCTCCTTCGCTCCTACGATATGTACACAGGTCTATCTGCAGGCCCCGATCTGCCGAGCGGGAATTGGCATCTTGGCGGAGAGAAAAGCCAAGACCGCGGAATCGACATCCTCGGAACAATGAGATCTAGCCCCCGGATAGAGAAAGAGAGCGCATATATTATCAGATGCGTGCGAAAACGGGGGGGAGGCTCCGCGAGTACACTGCTCTGCTCCGCGGAGCGCATCAAGTGCACGCACGCGGCGGCGGCGGCGTTTCCCGTAAATCTCCGGCAGATAGCCATCGGCCGCGTTCGGATTTTTGTCACTCGGCGCTGCCGGGCACGCGCTCCGAGATTCAAACGGGCGATCCAGATGCGGATGCCGCCACCGAAAGATCTCGCTCTGGAGCTACTGGGTAAGTACGTATAATACGTATACGGGACTGTCGAAGCGAAGAATCTTCGATTCGATGACTTCCGTTTACGGGTATGTGTACAATCGCGACTGCACTCTCGGCGCTATACTTGGCGCTATTCGTACCCGCAAACGTAAATACGGGTATATTATACGATACAAGCGCACGGCATTGTGCAATAAACACGATATAATACACGCGTGTATACATATACGGGGCCCCCGGGAAAATTTGCAGGCCATACTTAATTAACGGCCTCTCAACGCGCCAGTCGGTCCCCGTCTCCTCCGCTGCGCCATCCTTGAGCCGCGCTTTTGCTTTGTTTTGCGCCTTTTTTTTTTTTTTTTTTTTTTCCTTCCTTTTTT
>JAPYYV010021716.1:0-13246 GCA_030522625.1 Copidosoma aretas
TACTATAATTACAAGTAAATTCAGCTCTCTCGGAGGGGCAGAGGGGGGGGGGAATATATTAGACTGAAATAAATTCTAAGTCCTTGCGGATTTTTAGGTAAGTAAGGGATAACCTAACGAAAATGGAGGGCACGGGGCGGCATGGAAGGACGTGTGCGGTCTACGATCAAAATGAGGCGGGCAGTGGGGGGACTAACTGAAAAGAGGCGGGAGGCGTCGATGGGAGAGGGTGGGCTTTGTGGGTCAGACTTACTATAGAAAATCATATAAAATTATCATATTTTTACCTTACTTTTGAACATGGGAAAATCGTGTAGGTGGGTATGGGGGTAATTACTTACGACCCAGACGAATTAACTATATAATATAGGAAGATATATACATATATATATTATAGAATCCATATCTTGGTAGTAAGAGCTACTTTTTTTCTACCCTCATGTTTTTATTGTACATTTGTTAATATAATGATAATCTTAAAACATGTAGAAGGGAGAAATCGAAATGAAATCAAATTATTAATTTGTATGCATGAACTTATAACTAAGTTGTATGTGTGTGTATCTGTGTGTATTGTGGAATAGGTTTTGAGGTGATGGGGGGGGGGGGGAGGGGGAGGTAAAGGTGAGCTGTGGGGAGCCAGGGGGAAGCAGAGGGGGAGCTGAGGGGACGCGGGGGGAGCAAGGGGGTTGAGACTAACTTTTGTTTACACAACTATATAATATAGGAAGATATAAACGTTTATGACATAATGAAACATTAAACCCGAGACGATGACAAAACATGAAATAAAATATGAAATGGAAGAACGATTTTATAGGAAGTTCAGTATATTTATTAGAGGGTTCCGAACAGTTACCCAACAAGATAAATTACCAAAAAATCAACGGGCAGTGGTTTGCATGGTTAGAGGAAGAAGGTGATTTAGTAAGGCAGAAGAACAAGAATTATTTTCGAGCAAAACGAAATAGAAACAGGGCAGACGAATAGAGGAAGAATTGAAGATTGAAATAATATTAAGTTAGTTTTTTGGAATCTAGCATGGGTAAAACAGATGAGAGAAATATGGAAATTTTTGAAAACTTTTGATGGTAACTTGCTTTAAGAAACTTGGCTAGAGTCAGGCAACGAGAAATTTATATTAGTCAAATGAGATAGTAATTATAAATGGTTTAGTAAAGAGTCAATAGAAGAATGGTAATTCGATAGTACATAAAAGATGTTTAAGATCAATAAAAATAACAGAGTAACAAGAATAGACATGCGTAATAATATTGGAATTAAACATCTAATAAAAAAAACTAGAACATATTCTTGAAAATATTATAACGAGAGAAGAAAATGTTATAATTGTATGAAATTGTTATGCAAGCATAGATAATTTACAAGGCATGAATGCAAAAGGACAAATAGAAACTAGAATGTCTAAAGATAGGACAGTAAATAGTGAAGAAAAGTTAATAGATTGCTGTGTAAATATGAGCTGTTAGTCAGAAATGGTACAACAAAGGGTGACTGAGTTGGCAAAGCTACTTATGTAGGGGACGATTGCGACTCCGTATTTGATCTGCTATTAGAACTAGATGAAAGTAAAAAAAGTAATATACACGCAATAAAAGTAGTACCCAGAATTGAATCAGACCATCTTCTAGTAGTATTTTGGCTAGGAAATGATGTAGGTCCAGAATGGAAGGGGGACAAAATGATAATAAGCAGACGACAGTTTGATAAAAAAACCAGCGAATTAAAGAACGTAAAAAACGTGATGGAAGACAGAATAGAAAGTACCGATAGTGGAGGAAAAAGTAAGCGAGAAATACAGTATTTTTTAATGGAAAATATCAAAAAAATAGCAAATGAATTAGGCATGACAAAAACCGTAGTAAAAAACGTAGGATACAATAATTACTGAGGTAAAAAGTAAAATAAGAAGAATAAGATGGTATGGAATTTATTCAAATATAGTTCAAGATGTTTCGTGCAGAAAGTGATTTTCTTACGAAAACGTATAAACTTCAGGTATTAGTCGTTAACACTGCAGTATACTTCAGAGGTCGATGTTTAATAAAGATTCGGCGTGCCGTATACAAGATATTCGACGTTAATCTCGCATGATTCAACACGGTATCTTACGAGAAAGCAATTGGAAATACCTGCTTTCGTTAATTACTGCACTAATGAGTAAAAAAAATATATATAAAATAAGAAATACTACGACTATTAATACAGAAAAAAATTAAAAACAGGTCGAGTACTGTTTAAAAGATATCCTAATTTCAAAATAATGTCTGATACTTACAGTATACATAATCAAATTGTTCTGAACTTTTTTGATCTGGTTCCAAGATTTATTAACATTTACATTAATGAGCTGGAGGAGAAGTGGGGGAAAAAAATGAAGTAGAATGGTGATGGGTTATGAAAAAATCTTTTGCTTAAAGATTGCAGATGATGTAATATCTGTGACAGACAGTGAAGAAGGATTTAAAGGAATGATGAAAAGCTAAAAATGATTTAGCTGCAAAAATAAAATAGAAGTCAATACAAATAAAACAAAAGTACTAGTTCTTATAAATAGAAGAAATTAAAAGATCTATAATAAGTTGATACAAGTATTTTGGCTTTCGGTTTAATGGAAGCCGTGACTTAAATATGTAGACGAACGAAATAATTTAAATAATCGAAAAAACAATAATATAGTATGGAGAACTACAGAGCAAATGTATTATATGTTGTAGCAAATGTAGGAAATCTGAACAAAAAGCTATACTACTAGATACAATAGTGACTTCGACATGCTTATACGGGGCGGAAATATAGGGGTAAACAGACGAGAAAAGATCGAAAAGGTTCAAGGAAAGTACGTCAAATCAGCCATAGGAGTTGATTAAAATACATTAGATTATGTATGAGGACTAGAATCAGCAAGCAGAAGCTGTAACATGGAGGCAAGAAGAAGGTGTCAGTTTTGTTACAGGTTTCAATGAAGAGAGAGGATTCGTAGAAGGAGCAGCAAGAGGAACACGTCAAGTAAACAAGGAAAAAACGACATGGTTAAGGCAATGATGCGTTGAGGCTAGAAGAAGAGAATGTGCTATTACAACAAATTCGGGAAGAGAAGGCTGTATTCTTATTGTTTATTTATACAATTAAGTACAGCAAACAAAAATTGAAGATTAACTTCTTAAAGATTTATTTCAAAGAGCATAAGAAATAAAAAAAGTTTTATTTTGAATGGCATAAGAAAAATGATAAAAAATAAATTTTTTTCATTGATTATTTTTGCTGTGAGAATTTTTTTTTTTAATTTTAAGCTCTTGCTTGTTTTTGCCTGCGATTCTATGCGGTCATTAATCGCTCCATTTTTATTTTTGCGTATATTTTTATTCCTTACGTCCATTTTTTCATGTTTACGCGACAATTTATTAATTTCAAACAAATATTTATATTAATATATGTATAATATATATGTACATGCTAGTGGTTCTTTACTACCCCCGCAAGCTCCGCGCGCCAAGCCCCCTCCTCTCATTTATATTCTAAATATAAATTGATATTTTATACTTTTTTTCATTTTGTTTTTTTTTATTTCTTTTGTACTTTATAAGATTTATTTTTGAATATTCTTTTTAATACTATTATTCTTATAATTCTCACATTTTTTAAAAATAATATTAATATTATTATACAAATTATGTTTATTATGCATACTAAACAAAAATTTTGAAGATTTCAACATTTTTTTTACAAATTGGAAAAAATATATTACATTTGTATGATTTATTGATAATTTAAAATTTTCTCAATGATGACGAATAAAATTAAAAACAATGCTATTGTAATGATAAATATTCTTATTCCGAAATATAATTAACTATTTTCTTTAAAACTTATATTAAATAAGGTGAAAAGATTTTTATTAATTAATTATTTAAGAAAATTTAATGTTATTTGTCATAAATAATTCAATGATTTTTATTAAGCTATTTGATTTATTATTATCATGCTCAAAATTAATAAATTTTTAAAGAAAAAACTGTCATGTTGCCTTATCGTCAATGATAAATTTTTGCATGATTTTTACTGTATGAAAATATTTCTGGTGACATTATTTTTTATAAATATAAAAACCGTTTTACAGAAGATTGTGTATTGGATGTAGAAATTCTAGCTTTTGTATACATAAATAAAATTATTACTCTATTATGCAAGTCTTGCTAATTCTTCAATTTACCTCCACCTAAAGAAATTTTTTTTTTTTGCAAAAATCAGATAACTATGCCGAAATTGCTTCTTTTTTTTTAAATGTTTGAATAATTTTGAGTTTAGGTAGATGATGATCATAAATATCTTTTTACAATTATACTCATAAGAGATCTAAGATTTTTTTAAATTTTTTTTCCCGGCTTTTTAGGTATAACATCCTTTTATAAATCAATTTTTTTTACTTAACATTTTATATTTGAATATTTTATAAATTTTTAAAACAGGGCATAATTTTATGGTTTTACAAAAAGATTTATTTGTGATAACTTTAATTGTTGTGATTCTTTTATCTACATGCCTTATGGGAGTTTTGGAATATATAGAAAAAATTATATGAGATATTTGTTTCAATTTATATAAAAACTGTGTAATGAAATGTTAACTGAATCACAGATTTAAAAGAAAGGATGTAAAAATACTCTACCTAATCAAGATAATTAGGAAATGTAGAAAATAATATCAGGATAATTTTAAAGAGAAACGAACCAAATTTTCAGTAAGGACTTAAGGGGTGGCTGATTAGGGATGGACTAGGTTGAGTTGGGGCTGTGATGTACTTATCAAGGAAATCAAATATAAAATTGTGTTACAGCTGACACAGGATTATGAAAAGGTGGGAGCTACAAATGAGGTATTCTACATTATATCTTTATTATTTTTCCTATAATTTTTTTCTGTTGCGGGGTGGGGGTGTCTTAATTACCTTAGTAAAATTCTTTTTTTTTCTTTAATCGCTTTTAAAAATTGTTTTATTTCTTAGTATTATCTTGAAACACAAACGTACCATTGCATTTCAAGTTATTAATAAACTTACTCCCGGGAATCAGTGTTTTTTTCAGACTTAATTAAATATAAGAAATACTCCGTAAAGCAAAATGTTTAATTTAAATGTTTTAGCCTACCACTTCATCTACAATAAAAAAAAAAAAAATTTCTGTGACTAATAATCCGGTCTCAAATGAGAAAACACTATCAAGATCTTCTTTTTGGTTCTGTTTGGATAACTATTGTTGGAATGCAATTACGATGCTTGAAATTCATCGAAATATAGTTTACGTTATGTATAAGTAGAAGTCATAAACTTTACTTTATCAAATTTGTTTACTTTAAAGAAACAAACTTTAAATTTTCAATTTGTTTTGAAAATTTCTTAAAGGATCGTACATTACCGTATTTGATTTAACATACTAACATAATCGTATGTATCATTATTAAATTATAAAATTGATGATTTTATTGTATTAAACTAATATTTTGCAATGAAAACGATTTGGAGCTTATTTGCATATTGTTTATCTCTTAGTTTTATTACAATTAGACAATTATTTTAATTTTATCGCATTGCTTAAATTTTTCTGCAAATAAAAAAAAAGTTACTGTCCGACCAATTAATGCGAAGATACCTTTTTTTTAAAAATACTATTAATATTTTTATCAAAATTAAGACCTGAAACAGAAATAAACTATGTTTGAACACTATATTTTTGGAGGAGTAACTTTGCAACTGCTTATGACTTTTTGTATCCTTTCTACGACAAAAATATTTACACAGGGGTTTTGAGGATCAATGAACACCATCATGCAGTCGGCGACGCTAAATGAGTCAGTATAAATATCTTTTTTCTTCAAACCATTTTACTACAGGTTCTAACAATCAACTTCGCAAAATAATTCTCTTCCTCCTTCTTCACGCGTTGCTTTTCGTTACTTTTTCTTGCATGCATTGCAGAAGTATGCGCAACAAGGGCAGTAAAAATCATACTGTACAGGAAAATCAGTTTGTGTAGAGGTTGATGACGCCAGCGGCATTGATAATGATGAAGTACCCTCATCTAAAGCATCGTTACCAAAAGGCTTACAGGAATATATGAATAATTAAATAATGTATAAATTTACTTGGTATCAATAGCAATAATGTCTCGGCGTTTCAGACACAAATGTTTGTATCAAAGTATACGCACAAATTGTTATGCCAACGTTTAATGCGTGTGTGAACATAACGAGGCTATCATAAATATTGTCTACGTTCAACGATATTCACGCGTCCTTATCAATAAATATAATATAGACATACTTATGTAGAAATAATAAAATTTTCACCTGCTGATTCAAGTAATCGATGCGCGCTATATACTTTTTTCTTGTAACAGCTCCGTTATTTTGTTATCGACGTTACCAGGATAATCACTTTTATATTCCTTGAAACTCTTTTACAGCTCATTCACATTATTTTGCACTTGTTGTTTTGTAAACTTATCTACGTTTAATTGTCGATGAGCATCAAATAATTCAGTATACAAAGACATTATTAATAATATTAGTACGTTAAAAAAGTGCTATGTATGAATACATATTACACATATGATCTTATTTGCATGTGTGCGCAAACTTGTTGCTACACTGAAAAAAATTAGGTCTGATATTGCTACCAAAAACAGGAGCAAACGCGCTCCACAAATATATAGTTCTCAAAAGCCCCTAACTGTGGCCTACACTCAGCACCACCTGTGGCAGGCTGCACGCACCACGGTTGAGTGTATGTATTTAGAACCACCGTGATCCGAAATCTCTCCCACGAGTGATCGGACAAAATATGAAGGAGAGATTTGTCAGCCACTCGTGGTCGAGATTCGGGACCAAGGTGGGCCTACTTGAATTTCTCAACTGTGTGGTTTCTATCTTGCACTACCTGTGGCGCCATTTGTAAGCCACGCGTGAGCATTAATGCATCTCGTCAAACTGTGGTACCTCCAGCAGACCAAATTTTTTTCAGTGTGGTTGTATACACACTGATCCGTTAACAATTAGCAAAAGCCTGTCGATTATCACTCATGAAGTCTATTATTCATGTACTGTAGTAGTAACAGTAGTAGTAGTAATAGTAGTAGTAGTAGTAGTAGTAGTAGTAGTAGTAGTAGTAGTAGTAGTAGTAGTAGATAATAGTAGTAGTAGTAGCAGCAGCAGCAGCAGCAGCAGCAGCAGCAGCAGCAGTAGTTAAAAAAAATAATACCAGAATTCGTTAAAACTTTAAATGATGATGGATTATAATATCCTGAACTCAATCGCGTGTTTTGAGCGTACCTTATGACACTAAATAAAGAGAAATATAAGAACAAGTATAAGCAGTTTAACGTTGGTTATATGGGACAGTGATTAAAAAACCCAATAAAACCAGTTAGAAATAATACACTTGGATAATTTTTCTAGGGTAAACAGAAAAAAAAAACATAATTGAACCCTTAAAGTTTAAACCCATGTTATAACGCTTTTTATTAATAAATGGTGAAAACAAAGACATAGTTATATGTTTGAGGTTATTTTGGCACGGTCGAAATTTAGAGAAAACGAATAAGAGTGAGCGGAAAATTTGGCGGCATTTATAAATGAACTCTAATTCATCGGCACTGTATACACAGATATTTTTAAATACGTTTTACAATAAAAATAAGTTTTCATACAACGTCGGTAATGAAGGTAACTGCCTAAGAGAGAAAGATACTAGGAAACATCCTTAGAGTACCATTATTCTTATTGTAGTTTTTTGTTTTTTATGATAGAAGTGGGAATTTTTGTGGATTAAATCGTATTTATATCTCTATGAATATATATATATATATATATATATATATATTTATATTATACTGCTGTACGTCCGGCTCCTATTAAGGGCACTACTCTGGGCACTGAGCAGTTGGGAAAGGGAAGGGATGTGTATTGCCTGAGTCCTGACCAGGCGTCTACGTATAAACACCAGGACTAACTCCTGCACACCTCCCGCTCACGTTGTCTGTAACGTAAGAGAAACAGTTAATCAAACCCCGGAAAAAAGCAAGCGAAGCGAATCCTAGGCAAACGACGAGACTCGAACCGAGTCCCGCCTATTACATGCCCGTGCACTGTACTTGATTCCGGAGATCGACGAAACTGCAACTCTACCGCTGCGCCAACGTGCCGGTCTTTATATATATATATATTGATAAGGTCGAAATATTTTTCGCCCCTTCCCTTTATCTTAAAACTACGGGAGAATTCATTATACTTTTACGTATTTTGTACGATTCATATTTGCTTGTGTCCCCCCTCAAAAATTCGATCGTTTTCTTCGTAGTTTTAAGTAAAAGATCATTTTTCCCATTTTTGGACGTCTTCCTCCGCCCCCGCTCCTTACCACCTCCTCAAAAACTTAGAAATTTTTCAGATTTTTCCGCCTCCTCCCTCAATAACTTATGAATTTTCTACATTTAACCTAGCTCTCCTCACCCTTCTCCTCTTAAAAACTTTCAGTTTTAATCAGCATTTCCTCAAAAACTTATAAATTCATCATTTATAATCATTTAGTTAAGCATTTAAAGAATTTGATTTCAAACTATTTTAAAACAATCATTATATATTTTGTGTTAATCAATTTAAATTGATATATAAGTATTAAAATTCAAAGAATTATTCTACTCCACCTTGCGGTAATCATTCAGGAGCACTTTTTTACACTGGTTTCCCTATTTGTCTGGGTAGCATGAGCATTATTGTAGCTTAGAGTAACCTAAGGCATTGTATAACAAATGTTACTGTATAGACTTCTTTTATAACACTTAAATAATACTAAGATAAACAGGCATACGCCACTTTTTTAATTCTGATTCAAATTAAAAAATTTATTAAAGAATTTAATGATAAAGAAAAATATTTAATAGAATAAATGTTTAATTATCATCAATAAAAATTTTATCATAAACAAATATTGTAAATACTATGCTTATCATTTGACTGTGATTATATGAATTCATTCTTTGGACTTTTGCATCTGGACATATAATTTTTCATGAGAAAATAACGGCTTATTGAAGTAAAGAACTATTTTATCAGAACTCTGACTTTAAGATTTATTTAAAGTCGTTGCAAATGCTAATACTATTAGAAATTGATTACTGTGTAAATTGAAAAGTAAAGAAGTATCGTTTCCAGAAGATAAAGTTGTTCGAGGTATAAAAACTTGACTTCCAATTTTTTCATCTGCCATAATTTCTACTTCAATGAAAAATTAAAAGAATTTAGTTATTTTTGATTACGTACTATTACAAAGTCAATCAATAATGTATACATTTCTTATCAACATAACGATTGCTACTATTTTTAAATTTATATCATAAGGGGAAGACCTTTCAGAATGTTATTTCTATTTAACACTTTTATTGGAAAATTAGTATAAATATCATCATCAGATTTATCAACTCCTTTGTATGTTGCTTTATCTATACTGTAATACGTTACTTTGTTTCTTTCCATATTATTTAAAATTTCATTATTTCATAAAATAGTGTAATTACTCTGAGTAGTTAATATTGCACTAATTATATCTAAATTTTTATTTTTTTCAATACGTCTGTTATTATCTACTTTCTTGAAATATTAAATTTTTTAATTTTTATTTTTTTAATATTTAACATATTCGAATAATTATTATCAATTGATGAAATATTTATATTCAATTTTGAAAATTTTGAATAATCTTCATAAATATGATAATTTCATTGTTTTGCTGATTAATTATTAGGCTTGTATTACTATTCATTGATAACTGGTCAAATTTGACGGAAATCTCTACCTTAAACGATTAATTTTCCTCTAAAACGTTTGTCATTGTTATATAAATATCTCAAAATTTTATCAACAATTTCTAATGTTTTCTTCGGTATCATCGACGCTTCGTCTCATAAGATTAGGTCAACTTGTCTTAATTTTTTTCTATTCAATTTAAATTCTAGAAATAAGCTTTCAATATTACTTAAATTTAACGGTAATTTTAAAGTTCTATGACTAGTCATACCTTATGGAAGCAGAATTGACCCAATACCGGTATATTCCATTATTAAATTTTTTGTTTTTCGAAATAAAATAATAAATCATGATTTTGTATGAAAATGTTTTTTTAGATCCTTCTGGACAATCAATAGAAAAAATCTTGTGATTTTTATTACATATACATTTAAAAATATAGTTTTGTTCTTCTTTCAATTTAGGATACAAATCATTTAACATTTCTCAACTGGACTTAATTTCTTCATAATTGTTTTCCACATCTAAAATAATATTTTCTGGACAACAATGGCGGTACACAGATTCAGTGCAATATTTTTAGTGATAATATTGCAAAATTCGTACTTGAAATAAAAACAAATGCGATTACACTTACTAATAAAAATTTGAAATTATTATTACATTATTATATATTCATAGAAAACTCTTTGAAAACAGAACTGTAAAGGAATTAAAATTATACAGAAAAGGAAACGTACAGTTTGTAATAAATATTAATTTTCTTTCAGGAATAACTTTCTTAGGAACTTTCAATTCATTTAAACACATGAAACCAAAAAAATTGACAATTTTAAGGATATTTTAAGTAATGTCGCTTCTATAAGTAAGTTTATTTTTCAATTTTGTTTATTATTTATTTTATTTACTGTAAAATTTTTAATAAATAACAAAATTTCTGCTAAATACGCTTGAAGAATGTCGAATATCACTAATATTATTACATTTTTGTAAAACTTTAAGAGTAAATGAATTATAATATTTTACTATGATTTTCAAAAAAGTCTATTAGGGGCACTTACATTATCAATACATATTATACTTTGAAAAAAATCGGAAAATACATCGAACATACTTAGTTTTTTATAATTGGTTTTGAAAATCATAAATATTTTATTCTTTTAACGATAAAAAATAAGGAGTAAACACAAAAGTCAATACATCCTTTGTTCCATAAAGTCTACTATCAGTATTATATAATTATAATTGTATCTACTTAGTATCAAGGTAAAGAGTTTCATTGAGTCCCATACAGATTTTTAATGATTATTTCAAGATAACGATTTTTTTGGTCGAGATAGTTTGATTTATTGTGAACATAAATATACTAAAAATTTAGGCTATGTAAAAATTAAATACTCCTGAAGTTTCTTAATCTTTTAGGATTATTTTATAAAATAGCAATCATATATTGCCATATTACTGGAAACACTATCCGTCTAATTTTTGATATTCTGATCTTTCAATTATTACTTTTCAACTGACCTCCACAATTTTACATTCAGAAACAATATTTTAACAGTGTTTGAAGCAAAACCACTTATAAAATATTAATTTCTTTTAAAAACTAATAGTCATACCTTAATTTAGATAGCTTTACTTGTGTTTTGAAATTCCAAGTCAATCAAACGTAATGTTTTTTAAATACATAAGAAAATTGAACAGCTTATGAATAGACTTTAAGTCGAAAAGTATAACTAATTGGAAGATAAAAAATGAGGAGTAAAGAAAAAAATTTTAATATTTTTCTTTTGATAAAAGTATTTTATTAGATTTAGACACTTCAAACATTATTTACTTAGCATTCAAGTATAGTTTTCTTAAATCAGTACTGTTACTCGGTTGGGGCTCTAAAGAGAGGTCCGACTTTTAGGTTATGAATCTTACTGATGTTACTTATGGATATAACTTAGGCATTTCACGAGTATATTCCTAAAAGTATATTTCATTATTGACCACAGTATCATTAAATTCTAAAGCGTGATACAACATACGTTTTTAAAAGTATCGATCAATTTCTAAATATCCGGATAGTATCGCCCATCCCTAGTATGGAAGTGAGTTGTCTGCTCCGCACACCTGAGGTCTGATCGCGACACTTTGATACAGCCGGATACCATTCGATACAGCTCTCTGATTGGTCAGGTTGTTTTAAAAAACTAGAGGATTATTAGGACAAGCAAATGACAGTGCAAGTTTTGCGATGTATCGAACTATACATATGTATTATAATTATTAATTACTTGGATAACAAGCATCATCTAAATATATTGGAGACATATTTTTATCATCAAATCTTTGAAAGTGGCATTTTATTTTAATAAACTTGATTCTGGAGTGAAATAATATATTTCTGTTAATTATGGCGCTCTAGTTCTCTGTTGGGAAAAATTTAATGTCTCGAAGTAGAGGTAATATAGTGTCATTTTTAAAGTATGTACCTCTAATGTATATTTTCCTACGGTTACCTATTCTTTCTTAGAAATGTTTTTAAGAGGCAATGGGTTATCGTGTACCTAATCGATCTTAATGTTTTTGACAGGCAATGGGTTATTGTGTTCTAAAGAAGACTCATTTAAAGGCATATTAATAATCAGTGTTGCGAGGAGGCCTATTTAAAAACAAAGATAATGGAAAAATATGCATTTGTGTAGAATAAACGTGTTATCTCTTGGATGTATGTTTGAGCTTATTTAATCCATCTTTCTTTTGTCAGATATGTTATATTTTATTATATTCAAATTAAAAAATACACATAAATATATAAAAAGATTAAACTTTGTAAAAACATTTTTTACTGATACAGAATTGACTAATTATGCTGACGTGCATTCTGGTTGACATTTCACCTCTCACTTATTACCTTATAAATTAGTTAAACTAAAAAAATTAAATTATAAGTATTTGTTTGGAACTGTTGGATATTATTTATAAGTTTAACATAATTTAATCATACGAAAAATTTATTTTTAATATAGTTTGAATACATTTAAGTTGTTATCACTAAGTTCGACAAGAATTTCAATTCCAAATCTAACCAGTATAATTTAATAAATGATCCTATATATATGTATATGCCTTGATGGTGAATATTTCAACTTAGTCGAATTATTATAATTGACTATACCATCAAATGTTGCGCTAATTATTCAATATTTCATCGATCTATGTAGCACGTTTTGTTGCGAAAACAACGATTTCCGTTAAAAAATTGTTAATTAAAAATCAACAGAACAATAAAAAAAAGGTTTGCTCCGGCTAAGGCTCAAGACCAGACCGCTTTCTATCGGGGAAGGTGCTTTATTTAACCAATTCAGCCACCGAAGCTCGGCAAGCGCTCTCTCTCATTGCTCTGTTGTGCGTATCTTTACAGTCAAACGCGGATAAT